>JASANE010025634.1:0-45437 GCA_030248225.1 Trileptium ribeirensis
CATTATTTAGATTGTTACAAAAGAAGAGACTTATCCTCCTTGCAGGAACACAAATGGTTTTTGGCAATTCAGTTGTGGTATTGAATTTATGTTCTCAATCAGAAAATTAGTCTGTTTGCTAAGTGCGTTCACCAAATTCTGCAATACAATGAACTGAATTTATTCTTTTGTGTTGAAAGTGCAAAAGGATTTCAGTGGGATGCCACTATTTGTAAATACGAAAAGGTCATAATCTAAAAATTATATCTGCAAAAACTCATGAAAATTATTAGTAAATACATTTATTTGCTTTGGGAAAGATGGAATTGGTAGTACGTTGAGTTTTCTTGAGGTGTTTGCCTACCCAAAGTTCTTTAATGTATATTACCTGCATAGCAAACCCTCAGGAAGTTGAGTGTTGCTTGCTACATACCTGAGAACCTTTGTGTACCCTCCTGAAAGTAGCTCCAAAAATCTCATGCTATCGAATAATGTAAAAGCATACGAGTACGATGTGTCATACTCCTCAATAAATTTGTATTATGGGACTCATGATGTTTCCATAGTACTCTGCGTCGTAGGATTTTTGAAATTTGAGCATACATATTTCTATAGCGTTCTGTATTATTATGATATTTACAGTACAATATAAACTTGTTATGTTATGATTAAACATACATAATTGATAATGTTTATTATGGCAATAAGTTTTGATAGTATATAAACTGTATGTTTATGCATTGCAAATTGAACATACGTATTTCTATAGTGTTAACATTTTGTTTCATGTTTGGTGTCTATAAATAAAGCTCTAATATATGTATAATTGTACCATTTGTATAATTAAGCTTTTAACTGTTATAATTATCATGTGTATAAAATAGCTATTTAATAACATTTAGTATACATATTATGTTTGCACATGTTATATTTTTAAAATGATAATATATTGTGTTTTGTGTAGGCAGCGCTTTTTTAAGTCGGTATCATATTTCGCGCAGTGGGAATTGTTGTTCATTCGACAAAAGTGTTCACAAGGGAAATGTGTACAGTCTCTTTTCCTATATATTCCTCCGGTGATTCGGAAGAATCAGTCGTATTTCAATGTTATGCTCTCGTGTTTATTTTTATGCTTTAAAACCTTTTGGGTTTTGAGAAAATTCAAAACCGTTGAATGGTTCAATTCAGGTGACGAGGATACTGCTGAGATAGCATGGGCATCATATAGTATTGGGATATCTATTGTGTTTACTTTGTCGTATAAGGATTTTATTTAATTAAAGAGTGTATATGTGCTGTTACACGCGCAAACATCAATGTGTCAACTATTACCAAGAACAGGAATATGGTAAAATATAATAGTAGTTGAATAAAAAAATATATTTTAAGTTGAACTTACATGATTTCGTACTTACGCGCTTTTAATCAAGCAATGCACTTTTTTACTCACATTAAGATTAATACCCAGCAACAAGTCCTTATTGTTGTTTTGGAACAGTAGTGCAAAATATTTATTACAATTGCATTCAAACTAAGGCTAGTAATAAAATCTTGTTAACGCTGTCAATTTGGCTCGGGTGGCACCATGGGTCGGCGCCGACGGAAATATTTGGTTACCAATATTCAGTAACAAAATACTTAGTGGGCACATCGTAAAAAATCAAGCGGCCTGCCGGCTCTGAATAGTGTAATCATATTTCAATTTCTCGTTGATTTTTGAGAAAATCCAGTGAAATGTCGGGCAATCACGTTTCTCAAAAATCTCGGCAATTCAGTTGAGCAGTGAAATAAATCACATTTTAGGTCGTCTTAGCAAAGGAGTGGCTGACCAAACACGATTTTTTTCCTCAGCCCCGCGCCTCACACAACAGTCAGTGGCACGGCAAAATGTATTTGAATACGGAATGTTTTAAACCTGCACACCGGTCTCCAAAGTAGCGGAGCAATGCAGTCCACACTGTCAACTTTGGTCCCTTTTTTTCTTGCAATACGCGATTTAGGCCGGGATTTCAATTTCACCTCAAAACTACACTGATCTTATTTCCTTCCTGGTAGCATTCCACTTTCAGGGCGACTTTATAACCTCACTCATTGGACATTTCCCAACTATTTTCGGGCGCTATTTGGGCTATAGGTTCTGATATTTCAAAATACTAATCTCCTCAAACTAAAATATAACATTCAGGATTTTCCCCAAATACCAAGATTAAATTCGCATTTTCTCAGAATTTTCCCAAAAGGGGTGGCGGTCACACTTCCCGCCGAGCCGGGACGGCACGCGGCGCCGCACCCCTTGGTAACCACCGCAGCTACCCCATTTTACTCCCACTTCGGGGACAATTAATTTTCTGAAGATGGGTCTAGAATTCCTTCACTTTTTGGTTTTCAAATAACACATTTCTCTCTGATTTATTATTAACTTCTCCCGGTGGGCAATTCGCCGGTAGGGTAACACCCATCTCATCGGGGCTGGAATTTCCTCTATTTACCCCGTTGGTGCTATATTACTTTTATACCGAACACAATACTCCTAATGAAACCCTAGTATATTTATAAATTTGATAATAACGTGAAAAAGTTGAATTTTGGGGTGAAATGGAGTATTGTGTCAGGGTATAGAAGTAATATATCACCAGACCGGGGTAGATAAGGGATTCATCCGAGTGAGAATGGGTGTTACCCTACCATGGACGATATATGATACACCCCACCGGGAGAAGTTAATAATAAATCAGAGAGAAATGTGTTATTTGAACCCAAAGTAAAGGAATTTATAAATTTAAAAATTTCAACCCATATTCAGGAAATAATTGTCCCCGAAGTAGGAGTAAAATGGGGTAGTTGCGGTGGTTACCCAAGGTGCGGCCGCGTGCCATTCCACTCGGGAAGCATAACCACCACCCCCTTTTGGGAAAATTCTGAGAAATAGAATTAATCTTGGTATTTGGGGAAAATATTGAATATTATCAGATTTTAGTTTCAGATTAGTATTTTGAAATATAGGAACCCTATAGCCCAAATAAAGAAAATTATGGATCCTCACGCCCGAAATAGTAGAAAATGTCCAATCAAGTGAGGTTATAAGAGTCGCCCCTCTGGAAAAGTGAATGTCTCCCCAGGGAAGGAAAATTAATTCATGTTAGTTTTAAGGTTGAAATTGAAATCAGTGTAATGTGATATCTTGGGGAGAGAAAATACAAGGTTGGACCTGCCCAAAAGTTGACAGTGTGGACTGGTCCGGCTCTTCACGTTTTGGACCGGTGCAGGGTTAAAACGTCCGTATTCAAATACATTTTGCGGTGCCACTGGGCTGTTGCAATAACGGGGCTAAAGAAAAAATCCTGTTTGGCGATCAGCCACTCCTTTGCTAACGACCTAAAATGTGATTCCTTCACTGCTTCAACTCCGATTCCGAGATTTTTCGAGAAAACAGTACAATTGCCCAACGTTGGCTGAACTTTACTAAAAATGACGAATTGAAATATAATTACACTATACAACCAGCAGGCAGTTAGATTTTACGATGTATTTCTCCACTAAGTATTTTGCTACTAAATAAATATTGGTAACCAAATACTTCGTCAGCCGCGACCATATATGTTAAGCTAAAAACGATCCACCGAGCCAAATTAGACAGCGTTAACAAGAGATTTTATTACTAGCCTTAGTTTGAATGCAATTGTAATAAATGCTTAATTATTACTGTTACAAACAACAATAAGGACTTGTTGCTGGTATTAATCTTAATGTCATGAAAATACATTGCTTAATTAAAACTCAAAAGCACATAAGTACAAAATCATGTAAGTTCAACTTAAAATATATTTTTTTATTCAACTACTATTATATTTACCGTGTACCTGTTCCGTTTAACCTCATAGTTGACATCAGTGTTTACATGTAACCAGCACATATACACTCTTTTGACTGCAGATGAAATCCTTTTAGTCAACAAAGTGATATAAACACAAATAAATTCATCGCCATGTCCAATATATATGATGCCCATGCGGTATGCCATGCCAGCAGTCCATTCTGTCGTCGCGCTTGAATTGAACCATTCAACGGTTTGAATTTTCTACCAATCAATAGCAAAACCCAAAAAGGTTTTCAAGCATAAACAAAGCAACATAACATTGAAATACAATTAATTCTTCAAATCACCGGAGAAATATATAAAAAGACTGTACGTAATTATTTCCCTTGTGAACACTTTTGTCAAATGAACTAACAAATGATTCCCACTGCGGCGAAATGTGATACCGACTTAAAAAAGCGCTGCCTACACAAAAGCGCAATATTGTCTGATTTTAAAAATAACGTGTGAACATAATATGTATACTAAATGTTCCTAAAATAGCTATTTTATACACATGATAATTATAACAGCTTTCAAAAGCTTTAATTATACAAATGGTACCGATTATATATTAGAGCTTTATTTATAAACACCAAACATGAAACAAAATGTTAACGCTATAGAAATACGTATGTTCAATTTCAAATCATGACGTCACCAGTTTATATTGTATGGAAATATCATGAGTCCATAATAAACGCTATAGAAATATGTATGTTCAATTTCAAATCATGACGTGACGAGTTTATATTGTATGTAAATATCATGAGTCTATACTAAACGCTATAGAAATATGTATGCTCAATTTCAAATCCTGACGTGACCAGTTTATATTGTATGGAAACATCATGAGTCCATAATACAAATTTAGTTGAGGAGTATGACACATCGTACTCATATGCTTTTACATTATTCGATCGCGTGGGGGTTTTTCGACCTACCTTTCAAGCATGTCAGGAAGTACCACAAAGGTTCTCAGGTATGTAGCAACAACACTTACAACTTTCCTGAGGGTTTGCCTATAGCCAAGATAGCTTAGGGTAATCTATACATCTTAAAGAACTTTGGGGTAGCAAACACCTCAAGAAAACCTTGGAGCGTTACTACCAATTCCATCTTTCCGAAAGGCGATCACATCATGGAATTGGCTAAACTGATGTATTTACTAATAATTTTCATAGTTTTTTTGCAGATATAATTTTTAATTATGACCTTTTCGTATTTACCAATAGTCGCGTCCACTAAAGTGTTTTGCACTTCAACACAAAGAATCAATTTCGGTTCATTGTATTGCAGAATTTGGTGAGCGCTTAGCAAACGATTAATTTTCTGACAAAAACCCGTAGAACATAAATTGCAATGCCGCAACTGAGAAATTGCGAAAAACCACGTTTTATGTTTTACCACTGCAAGGAGGATAAGTCTCTTCTTTTGTAACAATATAAAATAATGCAGTCTCGGATTAGTAGAGTTAATAAAATACAGAAGCGGAACGGTTGGAAAATTTCCAACCACAACGAAAATTGTACTAAATTAACTAAGTAAAAAGGCAGAAAGAAAGATATTTTGAGAACTTTAATTGCTGTGCATTAAAAGTTGACATTTCTATAGAGGCAGAAAAGATGTGCTCCAAAAACTAAATATAATAGTAGCAAAATAATATTTAGAACGCCGGTCTGACGCATTTGCTTTGAGCATAGTTAAAGCAATAAAAATGCGCAACTGGGTTAATACCTGACAAGCGAGAGTGAAACGGAGCGAGCGTGGTTTCATAAAGCAGTCATTTGGAGTAAATAGAAGGCGGGTTAATGCGCAGCGAGCTATGTCACTGCTCCTGAGGGGCATTTAGTCACAGATACGTTTGAACAAATCTGCTCATCATTTTTACCAGCCTCTAAAACCTTTTATTAGCATGTGACCAAAGTACAGCGTTAGACTGAAACCCACAAAATCATGCCGACATAGAAAGGACCCAACAGCATACAGTATTATGCTACAAAGGCTGTTTTGTGTAAGATATGTTCAAATAAATCACGCCATTGTTCTCAGCATCCTTGCATACTTATATAATAGAAGATGTAACAATGCATAAAGTTAGATTGAAAATCATGAAGCCATGCATGGTTCTGGAGGTCCCAGAGAACATGGTACCATTCTATAAAAGGTACGTTGGTAATAGATACGTGCAAATGTATCACTCCATTGTTTCACTACATTTCCCGAAATTCTTTATAGTGACCATATAATGCTTAGTAACGGTTATCTTGTTGGTCAACAAAGTTGGAGATCTTATGGCGCTTCCCTCGGTCACAAAAATTGAAAGGATAATCTCTTTAAAGTGGGCCTACCATACCCCATTGGGTGTTGCGCAAATAAAACACATATGGGCTCACGGGTCAGACAATAAACTATCTTACGCAAGACATCCTATGCGAATATTTTCATTCGTTCCTGAGGTATTTAGAAAAACTGTCCTGATGGCCGACCGGATGGGCGGTACGGTAAATTTTATCAGTGCGCATACGCATAAATACTTGTTCGCTTCAACTGCTGCGCAATCACTTGCGACAGGCGTCGTGTTTGGTGTATATACTACACTAAAACTTCTGTAACCCTGAGCTCATTGAAAACGTTAAAACCTTGTCGACCCTAAACACATAGAAACTAACTGAAACTGTACGAAGCATTCGTGCTGGTCTCTAAATAAACAAGTCATATATCGTATCAAGAAAAACCTATATATAAAACATTCTTGACACCCTGTAAGCAATACATTACCAAAATACTGTGGCCAGATGATGTTCTGTCAATCGGATTCATTGACCCTAAACCCTTTGCATTAAAAATTCGTGCTGGACTAATCGAATCACCGTATTCAGCGTACTGAAAACCCTGTATAGACCACATTTGATGCCGCAATGATGTATGCAATGTAGTACAAAGTTACTGAAGGCAGACTATTTTATCAAATCGGGTTATTTGACGCTAAACGCATTGAAAACCTATGAAAAAACATGAAATATACGTGGCGTACTATACATAACCCCAATTATTGCATGCAACAACCATAAAAATCTAGATACATACTATTCCTGATGCCCTGCATGAAATGCATAAATCAAACAGAATAAAACATTATGGAAATCGTGTTTGTACACAATAAAACCCTTAAAATACCATGAAAGGTATAATATGGTCATGATAGATTCCAGATAGCAAAACCATCGTATTCGGCGTTCCTGATAACTCAATAGATACTCGTTATAAGGTCAAAACACGTAATAACATGCCGAAATTTTGAAAATCAGTATTCCTGCCAAAATGTGGACGAACCATATTCGGGCCCACAGCGTCGCAAGGAATGGTCCAATAAGAAATTGGTGGTCGTCAAACTTGTAAACTTGATTCTGCATGATGGTCTCAGTTTTTTAATGCGAAGTCTGTATCGCGCGAGGCAACCTCCGAAGGACTGGTACCCACCAGTATGGCCAGATTTAGCAAAGAATGCTTGAAATACTGTTTTTGGGATTTTGAACTCGAAGATGACACCGAAATTGTTCGCGTTCAATTGAAAGGTACATCCTCATCAATATTGCTATGGAACAAGAAATTTATCGGATTTCATCCACCCGGAGATGAGTTATACTTGACATAAACAGATAAAAACAAATTTTTACGATATTTTTAAACCTAGCGCCCTCAGGGAAAACCCATCTCGCTGCACTCGTGTCGGTAATACATTTTATCCAAAATATTATTATGAATTTTCGTTATATGGTCAAAAGATTTCTTTATTTTATGTAAAGCTGTTGGTTTAGTACAAAATGGTCCATTTACCAAAAATTTAGTGCCGGGCAACGGTTGGGAATGATCGTTGCCAATAACTCGAAAGTATTATCAACACAACTACATATTTCAGGACTTTGTTGAAAAATGCGTTCAAAGTAAATAATAATTGAAAAGGTTGCAACTGCACTGGCCATAAATTTTTGATAGAGAAACAACTCAAATGCCACTTCGTCAGTTAAACAATAATTTCGATCGATACGTAGATCCAGAGTTTCGCGAAGCCCTACTTCAAACTAATTGCACAGATAAACTTTAACTTGCTCGTTTAATCAACATTTTACGGAAAACGATTCGTCGGCATTGCAATTGCAGGTGTAATGTCTGCCTTAGGACTTGGAGCTTGGATTTCCAACACAGTTAAGGTGTCAAGGCTTTAGACTAAAGTGATCGCACTTCAGAACGCTGATTCTTATTCGGGGGAGTGTGTAATTAAAGAAGACGAACAAATTAAACAACTGTCTATTAATCAAAAACGTATATATGCAGTAACCCAAGACATTGTAACACATATGAAGCAAGCAACTACATTCATTGAATGTACATTGAATCAGTATGTTGTATATACACTTTTTATGTCTAAACTAACTTATTTATAAACGACGTAAAATTTAATTAAAGCCGCGGTCACGGCTAGTAATGATGAAACACTGTCGGCCGATGTTTTGACCGCAGCTCAAATAAGCTGTTGGTTCAAAGGCAATATTCTTTAGCCCGTACAGTATATGCACATGACCCAGAATCATTTTATAATTTTGTCACCGTTAAGCGGTGATGATGGATATTATGAGTACGGGTTTCGGTTATATAATCGAAATTCCCAGGATAAGAGTTAAGAATATATTACCTTTGATACGAGTTGTAATGCAGGGTTTAATGAATTCAGTTCAAACACTACTGTTCATTTGTTCTTACCCAATTTTACTACCTATGACACAACGTTAGATAAAGAATATTTTCATGAAGTAATCTACGAACATTGTGACAGGCGTACTGGGTTTGGTATTACATGCGTCAATCCCTGGCGACTAGTGAAAGCGACTTGTATTTTCAGGACTTCCGAAACTCTGCAATTACAAATAAGTCATGCGTGTTCGACGTTAAGCAATGCTCACCGGAAACAATAATTTAGAGTAAGCGTATGGGCATTTTAGTACGCGCGTCTCAGGAATACATACGTGCCACTCGTGTTCACCCTGGTAGACAGGTCACCAAGGCGGAAAAAATTGAAGTGTTAGAACACGGGTAATGCTCTTTGCACTTTCAGATTTTTGCATGATTACTGTTGGTGATCAAGGTTTAACCTCAAGTTTAAGACCGACTCAAGATTTCGATATACAAGTACAAAAAGTCGAAAATTTTCACCTCAATTTTTGACATAGTCCCTCCTGCACGGAGTTAATTAAATGACGTCAAATACCATACTACATTTACGCAGGAACGGTTAAAACCTGAGTTATAACTTCTCATGCCTGATAAATCAGTACTAGAGATTCCATCAGAAATTACTGTAATAACAATTGTAGTTACATTGATGTTTCTTATGATTTGTGCGCAATATTATTTCCGCAAGAAACTAGGACAATTACTTTGCCGATGCTGCAAATGCAACTGGTCTGATCAAACGAACGAATTAATGTAATAGAAAGAAAGTCCACTGCACCGCCATACTGAGCAGTCTTATCCGACAATCTTAGAGTTTGACGATTATTTCGGTGCCACAGTTATTAGTTAGTTATTACACGATAAGACTTTTTGTTGGACATTCGTTGCTGCTTTCTTTTGCAGTTATCACAAGTCAGTCTCATATTGTGGTTTGGACTTTGTGGTGGTATTGCCAGGTGATTTCTGCCATGCCGGCGGCTTAAAGAGTTTTGACTTTTGCTCATTTGTATCACGGCACGGAGGCATCCCTGTATATCACTTACTAACACAGCAGCATCTCAGCATCCTATTATTCGGCAATTATTGTGGAGAGTTGCGCAGCTCGTAGATGTTATGGAGCTACAAAGATTTCTGTCTGAAAAAGTAGAGATACAGACATTGCGGCATGATGATGAACGTTAAAGAGCACTTGCTCGCTTTTGCGATATTTTAACAAAACATTTCTCTTTTTTGTTTGAAGATTTTATTGATTGGGATCTGTTTGGTTGATATTGATCGTGTGGTGGATTTTGTACGCACGTACCTTGTTCATCAATATAATTTAGGGTGTTTGTTGGAACCGCAGAATACATTTGTACAGTGATTATTGGGTTGAAGCAGCGCATTGTGTTTTGCTGAGGATAGGTGGACTTGATTGTGTATAGCCGCATAGAGAGTGATAGTATTATAGCCTAGACGCCAGGCCGAGAGGAGTACTCAAGTATTCTAAGGCATATATTCAACTTAAGCTGCACATTGAATTAAAGGTCAGGGTTCTTCTTTTTTGTAACGACACTCGGACATTTCCAAATGTCCAGAGTATTCAAATTTTTTTTAATCCCTGACGTCCGAACTGTTTTTTGTTGCATTATATTCATAGCGATAATCCTTTCTAGATTTAAAACTATATTCTTGATAACTCTTTTATCGCTGCCGTCAGGCGGTGACATTATTTCACTTTTCGTCAAACTGCACGATGTAAAAAGCAATGATGAAATTTTTTTAAAAATCTGAAAGCTGGAGCCCCTATAGCCTGCGAAACTGGTCTTCACCAAACATCTCGGACTCGTCAGACTACATTTGGGACTAAGCGTTTAAGGATTCTACTTATAACATGGAAAGATATATATTATCAAGTTTACTTTGTATGCAAACTAATGGTGTATTTATTATTTTTTATCAATTCAAAACAATAGTTTCCTGCCTGAAGCAACGGTATTAATAATATAGACCCAAAGATGTTGTTTACTTTATATGTCAAACCAGCTGCACGTCGTAATTTTGATAACTGCTTACGATGTGCTATATACGCAAACTTGCGCTATATATAACACCTTGTATAAGCCGGAGCGTAAAACTAGGTATTCGCCGTTTCTGGATATAAACTTAAACATCCTGCAGCTTAGTCTGCCCCCAGCTTGACTCAATTTTGGGTATCTTATTAAATTACACTTCATCGTGCAACAACGTAAATTAGACATTTAAAGTGTTACATTTATTTCAAATGCTGACACGTCTCTTGCAATCACAAGAACTCTTGCAGAGAGTCTTTGAAGAGTGCTATAAAGGTTACGAATAAATGAAGCCTTTGACAAGAGCACTTATATCATCAAAAATGTCCCCGAAAATTGTCCGTAACCTCGCACAATAGTTACCAACCCGGGTTTTTAGACTCATAGTCAGGCTGTGTGTAACCGCCTAGTAGGTGTTACAGGACTAACATTGCCAATTACAGCTCCGGCAATTTTTAAGAACAATAATGTTAAATTAAAAACAAACTTCGTTATCAGATGTATTTTCAGGCAGGGCAACTTGTTTATTTCTAGACTGGCTAATAACTTATAAGCATCGTTGTTATGCGATCAACAAAGGCATCTGTGACGTTTGTGAGAAACGTTATTATGAAACTTAGCGCTAAGTAATTTCAATTTGACACGAATAAAAAAAAGCCATAAATATAAATCTAAAACTTATTATACACCGTTATTTATGGTAAAAAATGTTGTCGAATAATCATTGACTAATGCTACCCTGGAATAGAATTGTTACGTTTCAATCATTTTTAAAATATTTTGGAAGCCTGTCTGACACTATGTTACGAGAACGAGAAGAAAATTAATATGCCTACTATTTAACAACTTTTAATTTAAAGCAACACAAGGTTAGTAACTTTTTATTGTGCCGATTATAATATATAAATATATAAATATTATATATATATATTTATATATATATAATATATAAATAATAATATATCGCCAATGAAAAGGAAATTTGTTTGATCAATGTTGAACAAAATCACTCGGGATAAACAAATACTTTTATAACGTCATAACGTGGCATTTTTATTGCTATAACATCATGACATTTTGTTGCGATTTGTTATAAATAAATACTAAAACTATACAAACCAATATAGGTTCTAATCATACAATTCTCGAAGTTTATTTTTATTGTTCCATAAATGAATAAATGCGGCGCTAGAATATAGTTTTTCATGTTCCAGCAACTAACAATTCTATTTTTAATTGGTAGAAGAATAGAGTACCAGCTTTTTTGAAGAAATGTCAATATTGCGCTTAAAAACCAACAAAGTGCTATTGTGTGACAAGGATAAATTAAAATATTAAATAATTCGACTGTAAAAATACTTAATACATGAGCAAATATTTGGGTACTGCTGCACTAAAGATGGTTAAAGTTGAATGTCGTTTCTGTATGAGGCGTCGAATAGGATAGGCTTTGACTTCTTCCAATTTAAAAGGGTCGATTTAAATCGGCTTGCTCAGAGCAGGAGTATTGACCTAAATTAATTTGGTGCCAATAATATTTCAAATCGCGCTTACGTAGAATCGCAGAGTATGGCTATTATTTTACATTTCACTCGCAAAATGAATGAAATTCGCAGTACATGCAACTTTGCTTTTATTGCACAGTTTAGTTAAAGCAAGAAATCATAGTTGAAATCTTGCCTATAGATAGACCCAACATCTAGCAAATAATAGGTGAAATACCGAAGACTCGTATAATAATCGATACCAGCTACGACCCAATACTGGTCCGCGCTTAATAAGCAGAACCCGTTATGATGAAATTCGAAAATAATAATCTCAGTTCTTGTTGTATCCTTAAATTAGAATACTATTAATGTTCGAACGTCACCATAAACTTTTCACGTATGTGTCTATTATACGAGCAAACACTACGTTTGAGCAATAATCATGCCAATAATTGTAAACATTTTATGTATTTTTAATCTATTAATGTCGACCGTATAAAAATAAGAACAGTACATGTAATAAAAATACAAACACTAAAATTCATAAGAATAAAAACAGTGTAATTAATAAAAATAAAACATATAACAAACAACTGGCTATTTTTCTCTAGAATTCGTCAGAACGAAACCCGTTTCGGTCAAGAAACAATTTCACCAGTAAAAACCATCTTTACCGTAACATTACCTTTAGTTAATATTAGAAAAATAATTGTATTCAATAATATTACCAAACCAAATCCCTATGAATACAGTATCATCACCAACGTAAGCATCAGCTAACGAAACAGAATATAGGGTTTTTTGCCAAATATGAAGACGGAACACTGATTTTTACCATTGTGTTCCAGGTTAGTTAGGCATTAGTTTGACTGTTCTAATGACCCAAACAATCAGTTATTCGTTGGAGAATATCTTTTGATACCTTCGTAAGTACAATTTTCGGGTAAAAACTTTTTTATTAATACGCAAAAAATTGACAAATAATTTAAAGTAAGTTTTTTATGGCTTTACATTATTCAGCTACTCTTCTGCTTTCAGTGTTCAATGCATTAAATTCTTGGAAATACGGTAAATTTCTTCTATTTAACCAACAGCCTTATAGAAAGGAGAGTTAACTGGTAATACTATTTAAAGAAAATATATAGTTTTCTCGTTGTACCTTTTGGCTATATCTAGGCAGATGCGTAGATGCTGATGGTCTAAATATTAGTCTTTTTCATTCTCGTCTCCTTCATGCCAATGGCCGTTTTTATTACTTAACTATTATGTTCCCACTGTGTTGTCTTTACATTTTTGTTCATTTTTGTTTAGTTAATTTTCACAGCAATTTGAAACTAGCCAGCCATGACTCTACTGTATCAGAGTATGGCGTAAATAGTGACACTAAAATCCGTGGTGGAAGAATATTCGGGTCTTTTCGGTTATCCCCCAGCCGGAATGTCATCAATTTTGAAGATACAGATAAAATTTTGTACCAACCGATTCAGCTCGATGAGCTGGTTTAGAAAATATCCATTTTACCCACCTCCCTGACATAAATTTTTTCGATTTTTTTGAGGTCCCCCCTTGGGAACCCAAAACTTTTTCTCCGGAATATGGTCATATTGGGCACCATTCGCCTTGGCTTGATAAGACAAGGCGACTGGTGCGTAATTTATTGAAATCTACTCCACCGTTAGAAAGTTATGAGGGCCTAAGTAACCCTGAGGGGCAGAAATAAAATGCAGGCCATGCCCTTCTGGGTATGCTAAGTCTAAGCCTTAGTCTTAGCCTAAGCTAAGGTCTTTATATGAGACATTGTGTAACAACATCCTTAGTGTTTTCTGACCACCAAACCACCATTAGGCCAACCAGCGCCAACACTAGAACACTCTGTTGTAGCTAAGTGTATACTGGACGGAAACAGGTACAGGCTTACTTTAAGAGTCCGGTACATTGAGATGCACAGGTTAGTAACGTATACTCTGTAAAAACGCAACTCAACCATTTATCCCTTAATTCGCCAGGCGATCAATAATAAACGAGATATCAAAAAACTATTCACAGTCAAACCTACTTATACAACGGTAGATCCATTGAAATATTAGCTACGAAAAATGTGAAAAATTTATAGCTCTAGCTAATGTTCCTATGCTTAAATCGAATGTAATTAAAACATAAACATGGTTTCATTGCTACAACTAATGTTATTGGCCGCAATAATTTATATTATTAATACAGTTTTTGCGTGATTTTACATTTGATAGCGCCAAAAATTGTTTTAATATTCATATAGGAAGTTTCATTATATTCAGGAGTCAAGCACTTGAAAAACAAACTAAAATTGCTCAGGCTTTTTTTCAGGCGTACACCCACACCTCAGACTCACATGGTCAAATCGAAACATTTCTGAAATATATACTCGCGTTTTGATCCAACGGTAGCAACTATGTTTCCCGCTTTCATCTATGTATACTTTGTAACAAGACAGTTAGTATATGTCTGACAACCAATCAAGCGCACTGGGCAATGCTAATCAATTCGTTGTACGTGAAATAAGATTCGACTGATGTACTGAAAATCTGGGCACAAACGTGTCATTATTAGACAACAAACAAGATCGGCGAATTCTTTTACAAGCTTTGAAGAAACGTTTCCATAAATTTAGTTGGTCTCGTATTACCAGCATTATAATTGCTGTATCGCCGAACTGGTAATTGGAGGCTTTATTAGCCTAGCCAAGTGTATGTCTCAATTCAACACAGATCTGCACAGTTGTCTTTAGTCTTCTGTATCACTTGTACCAGGTACAGAACGAAGACAAGACATGAAAGATACCATGTAGCAATGATACAACATGGCAGCTATGCTTTCAAATGACGTGACCGTAAGAGATTTTATCTAAAGATTGTGGTTTAAAAGTGGTGGACGGGACATGAAGCAGCGAAGGTTTTTCGCCACTATGAAATAGCGTGGTGCTACTCATGGATTCTTCCACAACCAAAATGTTGCTGGATATTTAGCAATATTATGCTATTTTTATGCATACTATACTAAATATCTTGCAGTCCTTATGCATTACTCATAATTAAGTCGCACCTTATGATACTTTTTAGTATGGCTTTACTAGTTGTTCGGCACACGCATAATTATTCTAAGCGGAGAACTAAAATGTTTAACATATATTGAGCTTACATTTTAAAAGAATTATGCCTAAAAACTTAAAATTTAAGCGTAATATTGCTAAATACACTGAACTTTTAAACTTTAAATTGCATGAGACCAAAAATGTACTAAACGACAATATTTAAACAAAAACCGTTCGATCTGTATGTTTGATAATGGTTTCAGTTTGTACAGGAATTCACCGTCTATGTAGCAATACATGGTACACTGCTGCTGTCGTCATTTATGCTGCAGGGTTGGGTCAAACTGGGGTTTTTAACGAGCCCAAATACCCAAAATACAAGGAAGCAGCAGTATCTTCGCATGGGCTGGAACTTTGTGGGTGATATTCGTCAATTTTGCTGGGTAATTCACCTTTTATATAAGAGAACATATTGTGCTGCAGTTGTCATTATTTACACTGCAGGGTTGGGACAAAATGAAATTTTCAAATGACCCATGAGACACAGAATACACGTAAACGGCTGGATATCCGCAAACGCTCTAGCTGTATTTTTGTATATAATAACATTTTCTATATAGTTGCACATTGAATACGCAATAACCAGGTACATCTGCACGACTAAGAGTAACATGGATGATATTCGGTGTATTTCGTATTATGTTGATGCTCAAAATAGAGGTTTACGTCTCTCTAAGTTTCATATTCAACACTCAGAATTCGTCACCTTGGTGATAAGTCAAGCTACTAGTCTACAGATCAGCACAAAATACTTCACGAATTGTCAGTTGTTTTCGGTGAATTTAGGGTCAACAGGAGTTTAGGTTTTTCAGTGGGTTCCAGAGAATCTAGGATAATATGCACATCAAATACAGCTGTCACATGTGATTACTCAGAACGATAACATATAACTGAAGCCACATTCGCTCCGCATTATTTTCGCTACTATATATACTCTATACCTTCGCTACTATGTATATACGGTTTACCTTGTAAATGAAACCACGCTACACTAGATATATTATGCAATACATAGTCACAAACTGAACTGTGTACTATGACCACTACCACAAACTATGTAACAATGGTAATGACATTTGCCTAAAATTAAGGTCATGGCCACTGTCACACACCGTGTAGCAATAACAATCGTTAGAACTATACCGGTCACGATGCGCAGTGACTGCACACATCTATCTGTATTAAATAGCTTTCTTATTTTTGCTACTAAAATTATTTAGCATAATTCTAAAGCTTAAAGCATAAAGCTTATATTATTAAGCATCAAATTTTGCTAAAAGTTTGCAATAAAAGTACTTATGTTACAATTTAAACATAACTACGATTGAATTTTGCTAAGCATAAAGCCATGCTAAACATATTATTAGCATAACATTTTCTGTGAGGAGTATACAAAGTCTACCGAACGAACCAACGGGCTCGTCATAACGTGGAGCAACTATAAACTCAAATATCCCTGACATGATCACCTGGGACAAGGCAGAATCGCAAATCTAATGTTGCTAGACCTAGCATTAAAATAAAGAAAATAACAGAAAGAAAACATGTTGCTAGACCTTAATTGTTAGGTAATAAAAACTGACATTTTTAATGCGGCTCGGAAAATATGTTTCAATAATGAGTAGAAATCTCAACAATATTAAAGCCGTCTTTTCTTGAACATATCCAAAAATAGTGTACGTCACAACTAGAGAACTATATTTCGCACAGAATATTTTATACGCTATAGCTATAGTTTTTAAGGCTGATGGTCAAATATAAATGTATTTGTTAGAATTTTGCGTATTTTCCAGAATTTAATACACCAAAATCCAACGGTGGTTTAGAATATACAGTAACATTTACTATTGCTGTAAGAAATAGCGTCATAAAAACTATATATGCAAAGAACAGACGTTATGTAATGTAAGTGCTTCAGACTGTAGCTGAAAGCAGGACAATTCATAAAATCCAAAGCTAAAAACCGACATAATCAGTTGTATATTAACCGAACATCAACCATCTGGTTCAAAACAAAAATTATAACTGTTTGGGCTTATCCTACGCGAAAATAGGGTCCATTAAGAAAATTGTTGATTCCAAACAAAGCCATAACGAAAGTAAAAGAAAATCACATATCGCGTACGACGAATTGTAATCGCTCATATGTTTGTAATAGCAAAATACATTTAGTCAGGCAATAGAGCCACACTAATGAGCTCTGGTAAAGCTAAGGTGTTTATTATTTATCATTTCGCAGCTGGAACATTAAATAACTATGGTAATTAATGAATGCTACAAACAAACACGCCAGTTCAAGATTATGGTTACAATTAGTTATTTTATCTTGTGCCAAAGTATAAAATATTTATAAGGACGCCGATATATAGCACTGCTTAGTATTGACGACACCTATCCGATGATGATATAATGTTTCAGCTGTAACTGTCGCATCAAAACGCAGGTACCAATAGCAAGAAATGGCTTCAGTTGCAACGACAGAAGATCCGTGAGTAGGTGTCAAGGACTGCAATAGTCTTTTTTTATGTTTCAGCCTATTGCAATAGTCGGTTTGCAATATTTGTGCTATAAAAACATTATTGTAATTTTGCACAATGCGACATTTATTCAGCACACGATCTACAATTTAACGAACAAACACACATTGACTACAATATTATATGAGTTCTGTGTATTATGATGCAACACGTCGGATCAAAATGTGTCTAGCTAGCAATAAATTGACCGCGCATGCATTAAACCTTTCACCATAATGAACCAAGTGTCAAGAAAAAAGACGAACAACACCGTCTAGTATGAAGTTATGAAGGACAACAAATCTTAATTATTGGAGAATACGGGTTCATTTATGCACATAAATTTAGTATAAAATGTGTTCTAGCGGTCTTGAATATGTTTCGTCTCCAACCGAATGTCACGAGTTAATTAAAAGAACTTCACAAATAGAGCTATTATACGAATATAATTTGTCCATAGTATGCATATATTAGTGACGGCCTAACTAAGCTACACTGCATGAAATTTTATACCAAATACAGTCTGAGCTCTTTAATATTGTTAAATATCGCAAGTCGAGGATTCCAAATTCAATCATTCAAACAATACGAACTGTTAAAGCATTGGTATTTCGAGTTTGTTTTAAAATTGTCTCGTATATAACTTTAGGTTTCGAAGCAGATTACGGCTGTCTGATTTACAAAGCACATGATTGTTATATTTAAACAATACAATGTAAAATGAATTATAATGTAAAATCTTAAAAACAATCACAAAGCCTACAGCTGTGCCAAGAATGAATTAATTGATGAAACTCAAAATAATGCATGAGGCGCAAAACTCAATGATGAAACACGAAATACGGGTTAAGATTGAACACCTAAATTACGTAGTTAATTTTCAGCTTTATATTTATACTTTTAACTCTATCAGGATTTAAAATCAAAAACCAAACTGTTGTTTGGCCCAATTTTTAATGAGAACGCATTTTAAGCTGGAAATTTATTATAACACAAATAGCTATTTTTGCAGTGAAACTAGAAAGAAATGTAGACTACAAAGTAGCTTGTATTATTTACCCGACAACAACGGTTGTTTAAAATTGCAATAAATCGCAGATAGTGGCCATCTTTAATGAGAACGCATTTTACGCTGGAAATTTATTATTGCACAAATAGCTTTTTTAGGAGTAAAACTATCAAGAAATGTAGACTACAAAGTAAAAATAGGAAGAAAACTAGAGTATGAAGTAGTGCGTAAGATGTACCCGACAACAACGGTTGACTAAAATTGCCATAAATCGCAGAAAGTGCTCATTTTACTATATAACCTTCCTCCATAATGTGTAGTAATTGGGGTCGGACTGCTTCGCCTATATTACAACTTTCCTGTATTCCAGCATTGGTATCAAATTCTAAATCGAATAAAGCACCTTTTCCAGCTGCAGTTGCTGATATTATTTATTAGTTTCGACCCTTTTGTGGATATTGTAATCTTCCGTATAAAAATGGTTTTCTAATTCTGGAACCGCTCTAAGACAAAATCTTTTGCTTTTAAATTTCGACGCAAGACACCGTAACTAAACTAAAAGGTTTCCAAACGTTTCAAATATTCTCAGTGTATCGAACAACGAGAACGGACAGAGAAACTCTGTTTTCCAACTGAAATAAATTTTTGAAAAGAATTTATTACATTGTAAAACTCCACAGATCATCAGCTTGCAGCAGTACTATGCAGCAATACTTGTAGCAGGCTCTACATCACTGACGCTGAATGATTGCAGTAAAAGCGCCTAAATTTTATGAAATTACCACGATTGTCTGGTGATTGAAACTTGTGGTTCGAATTTTTACTCAAACTGATTCGATACAAATTTTCGGAAAACTTTAACAACTTTTAGGGATCAAAATGTCGCTAAAATCATTGCGACATTGATGCGCTAAAATAATCGCAACAAATCAGGCAATGTTGCGTTTTAAGAGAATATTTGTTGGTACTTTCCAATACACAGACAAATGACATTCTTTAACTTTTTTGATGTAAATTATAAACCAAAAATATTCGCAAAAATAGACGAGCATATTTATACCACTGAATATTCACCAATACGATGATAGCTCTTAGGTAGCACGAAGGTCAATTTGCAAATATGGAAGTATATAGTAAGAGAACATTTTCGATTGTTGAGTTTATGCGACACAAACAAGCTGCATGGAAACGTTACGGGCTTCACGATCACCGTTGGCTTTCTACTATTTGGCATTTATATAGGAAAATTTTAAATTTGTTTATAGTCAATTGCATTGTATCAAAACGAAATAGCTACCTAAAAATTTAGCTTCGCTGTTGCGTTATGATCACTGCAGTCTAGTTATAGTCGCCATTTATTGCACAGTTGTTGACAGATGCCGTGTGCGTAATAAATTGCGAAAGGGCCAAATACATTTTTAGTAATTTTTTGCAAATGTTGAAATTACAGTTATTTGCTAGAAATTTGATATTGATTTGTTTATTATTCCTAAACTTTGCCGTGCGCCTTCGCAAATGGGACGTGCCATAGCGAGCGCGGAACCTCAGATGTGTATATAGAACCTGTGCTTGGGTAGAATCGTCTGGACAACTATAATATACATATAATTAGCATCTTTTACATACATCATGAAAACACAGTGTGCATCATATCTAAATGTATAATACACTTTCTGTATTACTTTCGCACTATTTTTGGAATAAAATTTCGTTGAAAACTGTTATTTTAATTAGAAAGATAGCGAAAATCATACCACATTTAAAATTCTGCAGTATTGTCGCCAACGCGTATAAACTGCTACGTCAATAGTTTGAGAAAATGGAGCGTAGTGACTTAATAAACCGCTAAAGAAAATAACAATTATTTACTACTACTGTGGTCTAGCTGTCCGCATAATTAGCAACGCTTTCATGCATAGATGATTAGGTAATAAATTTCCAATATTGAGTTGAAGGCGTTAAAAACGACGTAACGGTCCAGTCAGGTTTTTCTTTATAAACTTTATCACATTTCTATTCCTACCGAATTTCTATATTTCATGAATAATTTACATGCTTTTCGTTTAATGGTTAACAATGTTTTGTAGCCGTTTCTGATAATTTAAAATTAAACTAGCTAATTTGCGTTCAATACTTGGTACCACAAGGAACTGACAACTGAAACAGTTAACGCGCCTATAAAGCAATTATTACTTCGTTTAACATGTGTATACTCGCGGTGATGTTGCAGCCGATTTCTATGTATATAACATGAAATATCAAAAATAGATGTGTTTTAGTAGGTACAGGCCAACATGTGCACCATAACATGCTCACCAGAACGCCAATCATGTGTACCAAAGTTAATTTCAATAAAATTGGTTATACCAACCTAAAGGCACGCAGGGTGATGTTGCAGCCGATTCCTATGTATATAATATGACATATCAAAATAGATGTGTTTTAGTAGATATGGGCTAACATTTACACGATAACATGCAAATCACAACGCCAATGATGTGTACCAAAGTTAATTTCAATAAAATTGGTTATACCAACCTAAAGGCATGCAGGGTGATGTTGCAGCCGATTTCTATGTATATAATATGAAATATCAAAAATAGATGTGTTTTAGTAGGTACAGGCCAACATGTGCACCATAACATGCTCCGCCAATCATGTGTACTAAAGTTAATTTCAATAAAATTGGTTATACCAACCAAAGGCACACCAGGGTCATGTTGCAGCCGATTTCTATGTATATAATATGAAATATCAAAAATAGATGTGTTCTAGTAGGTAAAGGCAATGCACACCCCAACCAACACCATAACATGCTAACCAGAACGCCAATCATGTGTACCAAAGTTAATTTCAATAAAATTGGTTATACCAACCTAAAGGCACGCAGGGTGATGTTGCAGCCGATTTCTATGTATATAATATGAAATATCAAAATAGATGTGTTTTAGTAGATATGGGCCAACATGTACACCATAACATGCAGACCAGAACGTCAATCATGTGAACCAAAGGTAATTTCAATAAAATTGGTTATACCAACCTAAAGGTACGCAGGGTGATGCTGCAGCCGATTTCTATGTATATAACATGAAATATCAAAAATAGATGTGTTTTAGTAGGTATAGGCCAACATGTACACCATAACATGCAAACCAGAACGCCAATCATGTGTACCAAAGTTAATTTCAATAAAATTGGTTATACCAACCTAAAGGCACGCAGGGTGATAAGCTGCAGCCGATTTCTATGTATATAACATGAAATATCAAAAATAGATGTGTTTTAGTAGGTATAGACCAACATGTACACCATAACATGCAAACCAGAACGCCAATCATGTGTACCAAAGTTAATTTCAATAAAATTGGTTATACCAATCTAAAGGCACGCAGAGTGATGTTGCAGCCGATTTCTATGTATATAACATGAATATCAAAAATAGATGTGTTTTAGTAGGTATACGCAAACATGTACACCAAAACATGCTAACCAGAACACCAATCATGTGTACCAAAGTTAATTTCAATAAAATTGGTTATACCAACCTAAAGGCACGCAGGGTGATGTTGCAGCCGATTTCTATGTATATAACATGAAATATCAAAAATAGATGTGTTTTAGTAGGTATAGGCCAACATGTACACCATAACATGCAAACCAGAACGCCAATCATGTGTACCAAAGTTAATTTCAATAAAATTGGTTATACCAACCTAAAGGCAGCAGGGTGATATGCTGCAGCCGATTTCTATGTATATAACATGAAATATCAAAAATAGATGTGTTTTAGTAGGTACAGGCCAACATGTACACCATAACATGCTAACCAGAACGCCAATCATGTGTACCAAAGTTAATTTCAATAAAATTGGTTATACCAACCTAAAGGCACGCAGGGTGATGTTGCAGCCGATGTCTATGTATATAATATGAAATATCAAAATAGATGTGTTTTAGTAGATATGGGCCAACATGTACACCATAACATGCAGACCAGAACGTCAATCATGTGTACCAAAGGTAATTTCAATAAAATTGGTTATACCAACCTAAAGGTACGCAGGGTGATGCTGCAGCCGATTTCTATGTATATAACATGAAATATCAAAAATAGATGTGTTTTAGTAGGTATAGGCCAACATGTACACCATAACATGCAAACCAGAACGCCAATCATGTGTACCAAAGTTAATTTCAATAAAATTGGTTATACCAACCTAAAGGCACGCAGGGTGATGTTGCAGCCGATTTCTATGTATATAATATGATATATCAAAAATAGATGTGTTTTAGTAGGTATAGGCCAACATGTACACCATAACATGCAAATCAGAACGCCAATCATGTGTACCAAAGTTAATTTCAATAAAATTGGTTACACCAACCTAAAGGTGCGCAGAGTGATGCTGCAACCGATTTCTATGTATATAACATGAAATATCAAAAATAGATGTGTTTTAGTAGGTATAGGCCAACATGTACACCATAACATGCAAACCAGAACGCCAATCATGTGTACCAAAGTTAATTTCAATAAAATTGGTTATACCAACCTAAAGGCACGCAGGGTGATGCTGCAGCCGATTTCTATGTATATAACATGAAATATCAAAAATAGATGTGTTTTAGTAGGTATAGGCCAACATGTACACCATAACATGCTAACCAGAACGCCAATCATGTGTACCAAAGTTAATTTCAATAAAATTGGTTATACCAACCTAAAGGCACGCAGGGTGATGTTGCAGCCGATTTCTATGTATATAACATGAAATATCAAAAATAGATGTGTTTTAGTAGGTATAGGCCAACATGTACACCATAACATGCAAACCAGAACGCCAATCATGTGTACCAAAGTTAATTTCAATAAAATTGGTTATACCAACCTAAAGGCACGCAGGGTGATGTTGCAGCCGATTTCTATGTATATAACATGAAATATCAAAAATAGATGTGTTTTAGTAGGTATAGGCCAACATGTACACCATAACATGCAAACCAGAACGCCAATCATGTGTACCAAAGTTAATTTCAATAAAATTGGTTATACAAACCTAAAGGTACGCAGGGTGATGCTGCAACCGATTTCTATGTATATAACATGAAATATCAAAAATAGATGTGTTTTAGTAGGTATAGGCCAACATGTACACCATAACATGCAAACCAGAACGCCAATCATGTGTACCAAAGTTAATTTCAATAAAATTGGTTATACCAACCTAAAGGCACGCAGGGTGATGTTGCAGCCGATTTCTATGTATATAACATGAAATATCAAAATAGATGTGTTTTAGTAGATATAGGCCAACATGTACACCATAACATGCAAACCAGAACGCCAATCATGTGTACCAAAGTTAATTTCAATAAAATTGGTTATACCAACCTAAAGGCACGCAGGGTGATGTTGCAGCCGATTTCTATGTATATAACATGAATATCAAAAATAGATGTGTTTTAGTAGGTATAGGCCAACATGTACACCATAACATGCTAACCAGAACGCCAATCATGTGTACCAAAGTTAATTTCAATAAAATTGGTTATACCAACCTAAAGGTACGCATGGTGATGCTACGGCCGATTTCTATGTATATAACATGAAATATCAAAAATAGATGTGTTTTAGTAGGTACAGGCCAACATGTGCACCATAACATGCTCACCAGAACGCCAATCATGTGTACCAAAGTTAATTTCAATAAAATTGGTTATACCAACCTAAAGGCACGCAGGGTGATGTTGCAGCCGATTTCTATGTATATAACATGAAATATCAAAAATAGATGTGTTTTAGTAGGTATAGGCCAACATGTACACCATAACATGCAAACCAGAACGCCAATCATGTGTACCAAAAGTTAATTTCAATAAAATTGGTTATACCAACCTAAAGGCACGCAGGGTGATGTTGCAGCCGATTTCTATGTATATAACGTGAAATATCAAAAATAGATGTGTTTTAGTAGATATAGGCCAACATGTACACCATAACATGCAAACCAGAACGCCAATCATGTGTACCAAAGTTAATTTCAATAAAATTGGTTATACCAACCTAAAGGCACGCAGGGTGATGTTGCAGCCGATTTCTATGTATATCATATGAAATATCAAAATAGATGTGTTTTAGTAGATATGGGCCAACATGTACACCATAACATGCAAATCACAACGCCAATGATGTGTACCAAAGTTAATTTCAATAAAATTGGTTATACCACCTAAAGGCACGCAGGGTGCCATGCTGCAGCCGATTTCTAAATATATCATAGATGGTTTTATAATGGGGCCCACATGCCCATAACGATGCATGTGTACCAAAGTTAATTTCAATAAAATTGGTTATACCAACCTAAAGGTACGCGGGGTTATGCTGCAGCCGATTTATATGTATATAACATGAAATATCAAAAATAGATGTGTTTTAGTAGGTATAGGCCAACATGTACACCATAACATGCAAACCAGAACGCCAATCATGTGTACCAAAGTTAATTTCAATAAAATTGGTTACACCAACCTAAAGGTGCGCAGAGTGATGCTGCAACCGATTTCTATGTATATAACATGAAATATCAAAAATAGATGTGTTTTAGTAGGTACAGGCCAACATGTACACCATAACATGCTAACCAGAACGCCAATCATGTGTACCAAAGTTAATTTCAATAAAATTGGTTATACCAACCTAAAGGCACGCAGGGTGATGTTAGCCGTATCTATGTATATAATATGAATATCAAAAATAGATGTGTTTTAGTAATATGTGTACCAAACTTAATTTCAAAAAAATCGGTTGCAACATCACCTAGCAATACGTATATTTTTAACGGTTCAGTTGGTGCTGTAGATATTGATGAAGCGAACCACCTTACCGCACCACTAATCTTAAGGATCATATAGTCGAAATACTTACAGCTATAGAAATTATCTAGTAGAATCATTGATTATGCCTCTTCAACCAGCATGTAACAATCCTGATGAAGCAGAAGAACCACCTACCAGCACCACTATAAATCTAAGGATCATATAGTCGAAATACTTACAGCTATAGAAATTATTAGTAGAATCATTGATTATATCCCTATCAACAGTATAAGAATATAATAAAGCGAACCACCTTACCGCGCCACTAATATTAAGGATCATATAGTCGAAATACTTACAGCTATATGAAATTATCTAGTAGAATCATTGATTATGCCTCTTCGAGACAGTGTAGATTGTGATGAAGCGAACCACCTTACCGCGCCACTAATCTTAAGGATCGTATAGTCGAAATACTTACAGCTATAGAAATTATCTAGTAGAATCATTGATTATGCCTCTTCGAGACAGTGTAGATTGTGATGAAGCGAACCACCTTACCGCGCCACTGTATAGTGAAACTAACTTGTTTCAAACATGTATCTATTCCAGTTACCCATACACTTAATTCACTGATTCTAATCAATCAAATTCCGACAGAATTACAATAATTTGATTTCATAGTCTCTCAATATTGCTTGGATACTGCTAGATATTTTGTGATATAATGTAATGGAAATTACTCGGTGGAGAGTCAAATGGTTCACTGCCTATGACAACAACCGTATCGAATTTTCTCCTACCTGATATCGTTATACAAGGATATTGTTGGCTGGAAATAAAGGATTATTAGGGTGAGCAAAGTCATATAGCGTGGCGACCGACGCCTGCATAGATGACCAACATTTGCCATTGGAGTCCTGGAAAACAGGGAGACTGCTTGTCTGGTATGCTTGCCTGATCGGCAAAATATGTCGAAGAAGCTATCTCCAAGAGTACATTTGAGCGCGTTTTTCAAAACAAAATGCAATTTTTGACCAATTTTTTTCAATAAAACTGCAGTTGAAAAATCAGATCAAGCGTAACCACAACCAAGAAGCAATTACTCAGCTCAATTTATGTTTTGGACTTTTCGTCATCGTAATCACAATTCGATCCCTGTAGAAAATCAACATAAGTCCGGACATTATAAAAATTATATACATTTTGTTTTTAGAAAAGTCACCTCATTGTTACCACAATCCTGGTAAGTCTGTTACTTCAACTTACAACTTTTTGTACGATATATAACCGACAACAAGCGAGGTTCAGGAATTATCTCAAGCTTTTAATTGCTTCAAAAAGTCTATATTCAGAAATTTTGTGGTTAAATGCATAGACGCCTTATGATAATATTATATGGCTGTACACTATGTATATAGCATTCTTTATTTTATTTTATGGTTTGGAATAAATAAATAAGACGATTAAGTACAAGTTAGCATATTTTGATGCCGGAATTTTTACACGCAGTGTTATTTAAGCGACTACTTTAACCAGAAAATTGTAAAATATGGCACCGCAATGTACTGTTCTACTTTGAATCCATTATAATAATTAGCGAGGTATATATATTGTTGTCAATATAAAATAAGAAAGGTTAGCTGGAATTTAAACGAATGAATATAAAAAAAAACTTTCGCGTGCAAGTTGATTTATAAAATTTGAGGCTATTATTGGGATTATTAAATGTACGTTTGTGAACCAAGCTTTTAGTAGCAGATCACATATTCAGTTAATAGCTACCTTCAAAATCTAAGTGTACACTCACTAAAATATATAATAAACTTTTACTAAGACCAAATTAAAATTAAACGTCATACGTTACCACGATTAACATATTTGTACAGCGATACGTTTGTTGTTCTTCGTTCAGTTATCCAAGTATTTGGATTGAGCAAGTGGATGAAGACGTACAAGATTTACCGCCGATAGTTTTCAAAGATAATTATGAAAAGTGACCGTATGAATTAAATTAAAAATTGCTAACCTATAGATATATGAACGTATACAATACTGCTATTTTCATTATTTCATCAGTGATCTACGCGTCAATAAGAAATAATACGGGTAAAGTTCAATTATAATTAATTAAAAAAATTTGGCTGATTTTCAAGTTTGCTTGAAATTATACGAATAAGCAACTTACATAGAGCGTAGGTATCAAACAATTTTTTAACGGGTAAGTTTGCGCTACCTAATATCTGATGAGCAGTTTTATTGCTTTGTGAGGGTCACACTGTTGTTCTTGATACCTTAAGGTTGTCACTGTAAAGCTAAATTACAAAAATACTACCTAGCGAACCAGGCGCCATAGCGGTTCATGATACTTAACTCTCGAACCTCGGTGTATATTGTTCAATTACAGTGCAGTTATTTTTGACAGTCGTAAACTATGACACGAGACGGTGGTTATTTTACCATAGAATGAAGTCTCTAAGATAAATTTAATCATTTGTGAAATGATGTTCTACTATGAACGGTAATACGTTTTACCATACATGTATTAAAGTCTGGACAGTGCCTAGATCTGGAAAATATAACTTCTGATAGCAGTGCATGCGGAGCTAAACTTTGACGAATCTCAGTTAGCGAAGCTCGATACCAGAAGGTCGTATTAGGTAATATCATTCCATTTTGGCTTAGAGGGATACGAAACCTGTAGCTGACAAAACAGGAGATAAACTGTACCAATTACCACATGAAAACGCGCACGTATGGTTTTGCCTTGTATGCTTTCGCTGGGGCATTTAGTTTAGTAGAAGACAGGGTATAAAGACGCACAGCAACCACACCCAATGTTTTAAAGTCGTATTTAGTCATCCCATGCGAGAAAAACATAGCATAATAGAACTGCGTTTTATGATGCATTTAATATACAGTTTTAATGGGTTTTGTACCGTTCAAAATTAAGAAGCTCGGCCTGAACTATTCCAAAATTCTTTAAACGGCTAAGCTATTGATCAAGTTCATATATTTGTTGTACGTTTATACAACTTTTATGTTTCAGAAACGATTTTTTTAATAACGCGACTTCTTGAAATCTATTTGGGACCTATTATAGTTACTTATATGCACAACTAACAAAAAAAATTTCGTCCGGTTGATTAAACGTTTCAAAAAATGTGACAAAACAATGACACGGCTTATTGGTTCATAATCACCTGTTACTATCGTCCGGTTACGAGTTTTTATCGACTAATCTAATATTACATCGTTTGCTGACTTGTGTACACTTAGGA
This sequence comes from Trileptium ribeirensis, assembly GCA_030248225.1. Lineage (NCBI taxonomy): Eukaryota > Metazoa > Nematoda > Enoplea > Enoplida > Thoracostomopsidae > Trileptium > Trileptium ribeirensis. Next base: position 28,860 of record JASANE010025634.1, read on the forward strand.
GCGAAAGAATAGCTACAACTCTCCCTGAGGGGCCTCTACGGATCATACCATATACTACACACGTGTAAAACTAAATGAGGTAAGCTGAACACCGTGGCAAGCCTGATAAGCTAATCGGTCAGTTGCGACTAAGTGATGCTATTACCTTGTGTGTCGAGGAAGCCGCGGTGACATGGGCGCCATTTCCAGGAAGCCGCTTGCAGCAGAGTAACCCGTCTTGGCTATTGGGAGGAGTTTTCGTTTTAGTTCGGTTTGGACTGAAGTAAACTGACTGAAGTGAAGGACTGAAATTTTTCCCTAAAGTACAATATCAGCTAAGTTTAAGTTAAACAAAAATTTACTTCCAGTTCAGGGGTTAAAGATCATCTTGTTACTGGAATGGAAAATTGCCTAACCTTTTAACTATTTAACAAAAAATTTGGAAACGGAGACCGTTGGAAGGAAGACAGAAATGCTATTAAATAATGTCGTGCAACATTAATAACTGTACATATAAAAATTAGATATTTTACGTTTGCAAACTTCCAAATTGACTTTAACAACAAAAATCAATCAAAATAGCCGTATCCGCTACTGGAATCGGCATATATAATATTCCCAAAACTTCAACTTCATTATGTGCGTTGCCAGTACTTCCTAATTTTGTCGTCGCTCCTTAAATGTATAGCTCAAGGACTGATAGTTCAGCCTTTGCTAAAAAGAAAAGAAAATACTCGGTCATTTAGAAACGTTGCTAATGTAATTAAAGTCATGAATTTATTAGTGCTAAAATTTAGAAGTTCAAAAATTTGCTTAAAACATGATTAAATGTAGTCGAAGGGCGATATAACGATATGAAATTGCTATAAAACGACGACACTCTTGGAACCCAAGAATCGATCTTACGCACTGTGGCAACATAGTTGAACTGTGAAAGAAACCGCTGAATCGTAAAAAAAAATTAGACCGGATTTTGACTTGAAACATAAAATGTCAGAAAATCTAAATTCCATATTGTAAATAGGGTTAAAAATGTAAAGGTATACAAAGGCGAGTTGTTTCAAAAATGGTAATATTATTTTGAAAAGATTATCTCCGAAATTTCCATTCGATACCTGAACCAATTGACACAATTAGATGCTAGCATAAGCTAATGTGGCTGAGTATGACGTAGAAGGGGAACCACAGCAGCATTTATTTTATCCGTGTTATTCAAACCAATTCCGAATTGCAAATCCTGGCGATGTGTAACAAATAGATGTCGTCAGACATGAAAACACTGTGTCTATTTTAGCATTTCGTTGTTTTAGAGAAAGTAAAAAAATTAAAAATGGATAATATACAAAACGGTTTTCAGACTAGAGTTCAAACTACAAATCTTTGCTCGCCTAACTAAAAAGGATCAAAAATACTAGGTAGTGGCCAGGCACTAAAATTTTAGCGGTGCGACTATTCTAAAAATACCGTCAAATCTGAAACTGATATCTATGGTACATAATATTTAGGAAAATAATCTATCAACACGCAGAATTCAGTTAGCAAATTAGTACTAAACGCTAGATAAAAATAGTACTAGCCCACGCAACAAAAATTTTTAACAATATTGAAGACTCATAAAAAGTCCAGAGCTTCAGAGCCAATCGGCAAATCATGGCATTTGCAGAAATAACTATGCAGAAGACTGTTTAATGCCAGAAGCATGGTGGTGCTGACATTCAGCTCTGCTAATAATAAAATATGTTAAATGTCAAACAACATTCTACTATAAATACAATATTAAAGATGGTGCATAGTCTAAACAATAATCAGGCGATGAGGCCGAACAACTGAAACGAACTCAAGCATTGTTAAAAATATCTGCTACCAATAGTCAAAATAATGCGGCTAGGCAGCTCTTATTTTACTAACACATAAAAATATAATGGATCTTTAATATATTGTACATTATGTAGAGCACCAAAACCAAGACTTGCGGCTGTGCTATATTTTTTTGGTTTCCAAAAAAAATGATTGTCATAACAAGTCTACTACAACGAATAAAATTTCTTCTGCGCTACAAATATAAACATCACCTGCTCAAGTTCGGCTTACCTAAGTAATCGGATTGAAAACGGCATAAACCATAGAATGACCATTACGAATCCGCTTGAACTCGCTCACCTAAAACACAATTTTAACAGAGGGTTGACAAAGAAGGTGCTTACTACAAATGGTATCGTCAATATGAGATATGATTTCAGAGCCACTATACATTTTGCAACGAGCTATTCGGAATATTCACGTTATATATAACGTAAACGTTTTTACAAGAGATCGGCAGTTTCAATACCGATTCGAAGCTTTATTTATCCTTAAATCTAACCTTGAATCATTCTTACCACAAAGTATTCTTTTAGATTAGCTATGTGATCTTATCTAAATAATCCATGGCGCAACTACCAATACTGACAGTGGTTGAGAAACATTGCTACTGAACACGCAATACACAATAGCCAATGATACTTTATTAAACCATAGGTCTGGCTAATTTCGATAGAATTGAAAAGATAACGGGAATATACAATTGTCAATAAAGCGTCAATTACCTCGAAAGAAATTACCAAGTAAACATCCCATATTACCAAATGTTTTAATCGAAACCTCTCAATAGTGTCTACTGTGTACGCAGAAAGTCTATGTTTTCGTGCCGGATTGGCTCATACTCAGCGTTGAATTGCGTGTAAATATGTGTCATGTTTCTTCCTTCAATAGTTCAAAAATAAACGCAGATCAATCGGGTGAACGTGATCGGGTGTACGCAGAAACTCTATATTTTCACGCTGGATTGGCTCATACTTAGCGTTGAATTGCGTATAAATATGTGTCATGTTTCTTCCTTCAATAGTTAAAAAATAAGCGCAGATCAATCGGGTGAACGACATTTATCCAAATTACAATTTATTTAGAATGCACCATAAGCTTGATTATTAGTTATTAATTGAACATCGATTATTATTATCTTAGGCACAGGCTCTTGGTTTCTGAGGCATGTAAAGAAATATTACTTACCGTTTTGCTACAAATACTGGATGAAAAATTTAACTAAAAGTCATGCATTCTAAGCCAGCACGATAGTGGATAAGTACGTTGATAAAATTTTGCATCCCATTTTAAAATCTTTATAGAAATACCAATCTCCGATTTATTAGGTTTTCTATGAGAGTGTGGCATAAATTCAATATTTTAAAAGGTTCTTATTAGCATCTCCACAGTAAAGTTTCTTGTTTGCGACGTTCACGTTATAATGTTCCCTACGCTTGGAACCGATGTAGACCACACAGTGTTAGACACACTGTCGACAATAAGGTGTCTTAGATACCCTCATGATATTTATAAAAATTTTCAAAGGTATCGCTATTTCAAATCTAGGGGTATTGCTACGTCTCGATAGCGTCAAGCACACCGTTTCTTCTTGCATTTTTATTGCCAGTGTGTGACATTATTTCATCAACGTTCATATGGCCTAGATACAAATATTGAGAATTAAAAATACTACACAGGACAGTTGACTAATAAACCGCATTAGCACTAGTATCCGTTACAGTTAAATTGATAATTAAGGGTGTGTATGACACTGTTAATAAAAAATGTAGTAGCTAGGGATGTGTCGTAGACACTCAACAATTGATTTACAATATCGGTGTCACCCTGACTGTCTATACAGTAAGGTTGCGACTACAGAGGGACATAAGTTCCAAACAGCGGGGACATTATAACGTGACCGAAACATTAAAGGTTGAATAGTTATGAATAGTGATTAGAATTATTACGGGAATGTTTCACAGTGTCTATACATTAAATATAGGGAAATATCTAATTTAACAGCATACCGCTACCCAGTAAAGCTAATGTCATTTTGTTTACTGTGACGGAAATTTATATTGCTATTATACGTTAACCTGACATTTTAGATACTAAGCCACTGAACCCAGAACATAAAGAAACTATTGACAAAGACGAAAAGCGTTGGCCATACGCTGACATCGATGAGGATGGTCTATTGGACTATGAAGAATTTCGTTGTTTCCAACATCCAGAACGATGCAAGCATATGCGACCGGCATTGGTTGACGTAAAATTTGTTTCTATAAACTAGGCCTATTTGTCGACTTAAATATTATCCAATATATGACAAGAATAGAGATGCGTGCGTGCAAAAATTTAAGACCGCTTAAGTCAAAGGCTTTTTTACCGCCGGCAGGCCGTTTCCGTACGCATAGAGAAATTTTTTGAGGTCTGCGACGCCCTTAAATTGTAAATCTATATCGGTGGCTTCAGTAGTAATCTGAATATAGATCTGTAATATCATTACAGATTTTTCAATCAATCTGCTCAATCTTCATAATACAAATTTTTTCTAGTACATTTTATTGCTCAGGCTACCCGATAGACAACGTTCGTGGCTCAAGCCATTAAAAATGTCGCAGCATTTAGGGTATTATCCTTGAAAAGGAACGAACTGATTATTTTATTAGCACCGCTTAATATAAAATGATATAATTTAGTAATGTCATCGAGAGCTCTCAGTGGCCCGCAAAGAAAACCACGAAGCGGCAACTGAAGATACTCGCTTAGTTAAAGTTTGACACTGTGTGTTCCACTGACATTTTGTGGCGTTGCTCACTAGACAGAACCATTATGTCCTTCAGACAGCGCTTAAACCTAACCGTTTGGTCATTACAATAATATCGCCCACCGCTGATAAAACAAGATTGCCGAAGTAATGGGCAGACGCTTCCGGCCTGGCCTGCCGGAACCCATACCCGCTTACAGCTCCGGACAAGACACGTTGTATTATCGTAAATGTTTACCTGGCAAAGATGCGCTCACTAAGGCAAACAAATTAGCGGGTTGTTTTAAATTGAATACCAAATTAAATCATTTGGAGTTTTAGGAATTTACATCAACTTTCTATAGATTAGATGCTTTTAAATGAGTTTCCATCCGCGAATACTATCGTTTCAAACTAATTTGGCGTCAAAAATATAGTTTTAAAACGGCGTACATATCAGGATAAATAATATATATGAGAGTGTAGTAAAAGCTATTCACTCGCAAATCGAACGAAATTCTCTGTAATAGCAGTATTTTATATACTTTTTTGTTCCATTTTGTGCATCTAATTTTGGAAACAAAACACATCCATATAGCATGATAATACTGTGAATCGAAATATCATTTTGGAAGACAAACTGTCTGGATCATTCCTTTTCAATATTAAGACTGATTTTAAATCACAATCGTTGAGCATCTTGATTTTAGATAGTCTCGTTTTAATTCGGAAAAACACAAGATCCGATTGGTTTGACAGCCCAAATTGAAACGGTGTTATATCCCAATCATCTTTGTGAACACATCTTATAGTGCCTTCATAACATGTTCAAAGCAACTCGCTCATCCCAAAAGCACCAGAGACTAGGTTCATAGCTGATAAATAGCATTCTCGCTATGGTATATATGGTATACCATTGATGTGGCCTATAATTTATAACCGTCGTTGCCGATACTGGCAAAACGAGTTTTTTCCGATTAACGTTCACGAGGTATTTGTCATCAATCTCTCATTTCATCAAACCTTGTAGAAAATCTCATCAGCAATCTCTCAGTTCATCAAACCTGGTAGAAAATCTCATAAGCAATCTCTCATTTCATCAAACCTTGTAGAAAATCTCATCAGCAATCTCTAGATTCATCAAACCTTGTAGAAAACCTCATCAGCAATCTCTCATTTCATCAAACCTTGTAGAAAATCTCATCAGCAAACTCTCATTTCATCAAAGCTTGTAGAAAATCTCATCAGCAATCTCTCATTTCATCAAACATTGTAGAAAATCTCATCAGCAATCTCTCATTTCATCAAACCTTGTAGAAAATCTCATCAGCAATCTCTCATTTCATCAAACCTTGTAGAAAATCTCATCAGCAATCTCTCATTTCATCAAACCTTGTAGAAAATCTCATCACCAATCTCTCATTTCATCAAGCCTTGTAGAAAATCTCATCAGCAATCTCGCATTTCATCAAACCTTGTAGAAAATCTCATCATCAATCTCTCATTTCATCAAACTTTGTAGAAAACCTCATCAGCAATCTCTCATTTCATCAAATCTTGTAGAAAATCTCATCAGCAATCTCTCATTTCATCAAACCTTGTAGAAAATCTCATCAGCAATCTCTCATTTCATCAAAGCTTGTAGAAAATCTCATCAGCAATCTCTCATTTCATCAAACCTTGTAGAAAATCTCATCAGCAATCTCTCATTTCATCAAACCTTGTAGAAAATCTCATCGCAAAAATTTCATTTCAATCTGGAGATAAGACTTCCATAGATGCCGTAGTAAATTTGGTTTCAGAATTAAGTAGAAATTTTCTGGCGTTAGTGTACCAATTACGCAATGTCATCCAAGTAATATTTCTTCAGTGCAGTCATTTCAAAAGCAATATTCGATATTACTTAAATGTAGAAAAACAATTTATTTGTGGTTTTTTTAAATTAGACGCGTCGTTGGGCTAATATTTTTGGTTCTTTCGATTACCCAGGCATAATGCGGCGTTCACATTATAATGTCCCCGCTGTTTAGAACTTTTGACTCCCTGTAATCGCGACCCTACCGTATAGACAGTCAGGGTGACACCCATACTGTAAATCAATTGCCGAGGGTGTACCACACACCCCTAGCTACTACAATTTTTCTTTACAGTGTCGTACACACCCTTAGCTACCAATATGGCGCAAATTATTTATAACGGACACCGTATATATCTAATGCGGTTTAAAAGTCAACTGTCCTGTGTAGTTTTTCTTCTAAATTCTCGATATTTGTATCTGGGCTATATGAACGTTGATCAAATAATTCCGAACACTGTCAATAAAACTGCCAGAAGACACCGTGTACCTGACACTGTCGAGAAATGGAAATACTCCTAGCTAGCTACCTTTGAAAAAATTTATTAAAAACGTGGGCATGTCTAAGATACCCTGTTGTCAACAGCGTGCCTGATACTGTGTGGTGTACATAGGTTCCAAACGTTGGGGACATTATAACGTGAACGCCGCATAAAGTCGCTACCTCTGGTTCGTGCCTCCTGGCGACACTTAGAGCTTTAATCGAATTGTTTCTCAGAACAAATTTTTTCTTTAAGACAGATACTACTGGTTCGTACAAAAGGTGACATTGCGCATTTCTAAAATCACACTTAGCAGCTAGATATTTGACGGAACTCGTAAAAATTTGTCAAATGCCAAAAAATTGCATATTAGCAGCGTTTATGAATCCAATTATTAACTAAATCAACAATTTGTTTTGACAAATTATTTGAGTTGAAAAGCTACCGAAAAAATATATCCATTTCGGCCGGTTTTATGGCAATTTTTTAGACATTTTGGGTTCCTTATTGCTTTTTGGTACATCTTGAGATTCCCCATTTTGCGACATCCTATATATAAAAATATAGTGATTTCGAGACAAATTCTCAATCGGAAGCCTTCTATCCATTGGTAACCTTCTAATATTCCGATTGGCAATATTTTGGAATCTACATTTGACATCCACTATATTGTAATATAGTAAAATATAGATAGCAAAATAGAAACCGACGTGACAGCAATATGTTTTTAGTTAGCCTTTTTATTAACTTAACCTAATTAAATATGTCTATACGTCTTGAGCATGAATATTTGCTGGGCTAAAAACTAGTTAAAATGCAAAAAGTGTCATTCGGATGTTAAATATCTGACTTTGGGATTGATAAGATTATTTGTTGACTCAGTAGGCCACGCTCTGAATAAGGTGTCCTGTATTACATTGTTGGGCGTTTTAATTACCACACACGCTTCTTAAAAAATTGAAAACGGTGCACATATCCGAATCTTTTAATAAAATGGAGCGAGCATAGCGAAGAACAGAAAATCGCAACACCGTGATAAAACTAAATTACATAAATAGCTGTGCCAATTTCGTGGATACAGATTGTCTGGATCAGAGAGTGTATCTTATTACATGCATTTTTGTAATGTATTCAACTCGTGAAAATATCATAAGGATTGCTACAGAATCTTTTCAATTCACCCAACAGTCACTAACAGCAGTTTTAAAGTTAAAGTAGTTTTAAAGTGTTTTAGTTTTAAAATTGCTATTTGTCTAAGGTAAACTCAACTGAGCTATTAAATATTTTAGTTTCTCAGTCATTCCAATTCCTTATTATTTTTTTGTGCTTTAAACAGGAAAGCTTCAAACTCTACGACAAAGACAATGACGGCTTTGTTTCATTTGAAGAATTTGTTAGTAAGTTTAGGCTGTTCTTATATTGCAACTTAAGTTTTAATTTTACAGGTCGATTAATTAATATTTTTGAAATTTCAATATGTAGAATATATAATACTGTTAAATTGGAGACTATTTTAATGAAATATACTGGAAATGAAGAAATGATTTAATCCAAATTTAGGCAGAATGTTTATAAATTTTCCATGTTAGAAAACACAGGTAAACTTACTTATTTGATATCAACTTTTTTAAATTGTATGAAGTACATTGGTAGATTTTTGACAAATATTTCTAAATCTACAGGCGATGTCTATATGAGTCCAGAAGAAATTGCTTCTGGAAAAGAACCCGCATGGATGCCTGGCGAGCGCGATAATTTTAAGAATTATCGTGACAAAAACGGTGACGGAAAATTAGATAAATCCGAAATCGAAGGATGGATGTGGCCGACAGATTATGATCATCCTGGCATTGAAGCTGATCATTTAATACAAATGTCTGACGAAAATGATGTAAGTGCTACTCCGTAAATTAAATGATGTGATAGAACCAAATAATATACCTTAAAGCAACGCTGGTATCCCACGACTTTAGATCCGGCCTTTGAACCCCACTTTGTTGAATGCTTCTCTCTGAATAACTCACTTTAAAAACAATTAATAGTTAAGTTTTCCACGAGTTTTTACTGAAAGACTCTTAAAATTATTTTCCCCAGTCTAAGCCTCCAGAGGATATTAGGACCCGAAGCTTATCTGTAACTTGAAACTTGAGACTTGAGCTAAGGTGGGTTGGAAATTTAATATGAATTGCTCTATTAGACTTGAGCTAAATATATGTAAATTTAAGCCCTTTATTTCTGCAATGAATATTTAACATTATCGAGACATGAAAGTAATTTATTATTTGTTTAACGGCAAAATCACGACGTCGTTCCCAGAACAAATGCTCTGAGTGCTGAACGTTTCAGTATTTTTATTGATACGCGTGAACTTGTAAAGTTATCAAAACGCAAGACAGTGTCGCTGGTTTGATTTCTGATAAAAAACGCCAAATTTTAAAATTAAAATAGTCCTTTCTCGTAAAAGCATAATGTTTCGAACGGGCTTAAATTATTTGACATATTTAGCGTACATGTTGCTGTATGTTAGACGTAGACCATATTATAAGCTATAAATTATTCACGTAATAGTATATTGGTCTTAGAAATAATCATTTCCAGCTTCTATATTTCGTTAAGAGGGAATGCCCCATAAATTTCTTGCCAGAGCCCACATTTTGGCACACATTTTGCCTTTACGTTTTTGTGGCGCATTTTGTACAGCAACATAATTTTTTATCTTTAGCTACGAACAAGGCCCATCAAACAATATCAGAATCTTTGTTTGCTGATGCTTTTTTCAAATAGCGTTTTTGATCACAGCAGTGGCTGTGCAATTTGCATACAGTCCCATATTTTTGCAAATATTAACAAGATTAGAGCAGCAACATATATCATAAATATAGCAGAGTTATTTAACCCCGGTGACGTGATTAACCGTTGGATCAAGTCCGCGTCAGCTGGCCATCCATGTAAACGTCAATATAGTGGTGGTCACAAATCCAACAGCCAAATGACAAATCACATAAGCCGATAGTTAAGTCCTCGTCAGCTGGTCATCCATGCAAACCTCAATATAGTGGTGGTCACAAATCCAACAGCCAAATGACAAATCACATAAGCCGATAGTCAAGTCCTCGTCAGCTGGTCATCCATGTAAACCTCAATATAGTGGTGGTCACAATTCCAACCGTCAAATGACAAATCACATAAACCGATAGTCAAGTTCTCATCAGCTGGCATCCATGTAAACGTCAATATAGTGGTGGTCACAAATCCAACAGCCAAATGACAAATCACATAAGCCGATAATCAAGTTCTCGTCAGCTGGCCATCCATGTACACATCAATATAGTGGTGGTCACAAATCCAACAGCCAAATGACAAATCACATAAGCCGATACTCATCAGTATCTGGCTCGCAGCACGACCAGGACTATTCATAGGATAAGAATTTATTCTGATCGGATAAACCTGTCTGCTAAAGCCACATAGCATACGTTGTGGAGCTACATTCATGCACGAACCTCTAGGAAAACACTGTTTGGTAAAGTCAAGAACCTTTAAAGCTAAATAACTTAAAAATTATTTGTCATGTATTTATGGGTAATATGATATAAGGAATATATTTAGATAGCAATACTGACGTGGTTCACCGCTATAAAGCAACAATCTGGAACGCTTAATATCATACAAATTTTAGGCGGTAACATTTGACAACAGTTCTCCGTTTAAACTATTGACTTTTCGGAGCCAAATTCAAGACTTTGAACTAAGATAGAATCAGTGTACAATTTTGCTCGTTCGTTTCGCTCAGGACATTTCGCGATATACCCAGCACAAAGAAAGTTCTTCGCAAATGCTTGTTCTTAGCATACTAAAAAGATTTTTTGCAACCATGTGTAACCAACCATCGTAGTAGCGCACTCAGCGAAGCTACACGCTGCTCTACACTCTATACGGCAATTTTCAAGCCTATATAAACCCAATAGAAACTACTTATTTTTTTAATTGTTGGATAATATGAGCTCAATATCACTCATATATCTCCATGGCTCATTTTATGAACTTGGTTCTCATGTGCCAAAGTGAAAATTCATTGAAATCCGAGCCTAGAAAATAGGTAAACACCGACCACCGTAATTGAATCGTTTAAATCGTAGTATTACGAAAAGCGGTTATATACTCTGGCCAAATTTATACGGTAACCAACCGGGGTACAGGTAAGCTCAAATGTTACAGTGTAAACTTATATCCTTGAAAATTTATCATTTCTAAATTACTTGCATCAATATAGTGCTAATTCTTAGATAATTTATCCAATATTTTAGAATAATTCTCCACTAAATTTACCTAAGGGAGCAGTGGTGGTTCTGGTCGAAGGGAAACATGGTTTTGCAGGTCCACGACAGTAAAAAAAGCCTGAAAGCCAATGGGTTGCGGAATGTTTGAATCCCGAAACATGCAAATCATCTTTTGTCAAGCGAATGCAAAAAGTGACAGATCTGTATTAGCTTGTGCTTGAGTCTACTTTAGGTGCAGACACCAGGATGTGCTTTTGTCAAGTCAATTCACAGATCAGAAAGGCGATGAACACGAACAAATCATGATTTTCCTTACGTACACATACACCATTTGAGATGCAGCAACATATAGGCACCGTTCGCGGGCATTATTTTGAGATCTTGAATTGAATTTTGCAGACTGCGTTCAAGTAAAGAGGCAATTACCAATCGCGTTTCTCTTGTATGATATAACACACATATAAAACTGCGAACATTCTAATTTAGAACCGTCTAATTTAGAATGCCATTTGATGAGCGCGGACAAACGTTCGAAATGGACAGATGCACACGAACTCAAATTTCATTCGTAGATCGCAGAGCTCATGTTCGCGTTCACAACAATGCGAATACAAATGGCAATATGTGAACGCGAATCAATTCGTTATATTGACAAAAGAACAACCTTGGTGTACGCACCTAAAGCGTACTGACGCATTATTGATATTCAGGCTTTCAGGCACCGTAAGACACGATTGATGTACTGTCACATCATAAGCTGCGTTACTGCAACAGTATGCTATATTTAATTTTGGTGTATATACGCTTAAGGATAGAAAGCTAACATTCGATGAAATAATTAGTCATTACGACGCGTTTGTGGGAAGCTACAGGCACCGTAAGACACGATTGATGTACTGTAATATCATAAGCTGCGTTATTGCAACCGTATGCTATATTTAATTTTGTTGTATATACGTTTAAGGACATAAAGCTAACATTCGATGAAATAATTAATCATTACGACGCGTTTGTGGGAAGCTACAGACACCGTAAGACACGATTGATGTACTGTCATATCATAAGCTGGTTATTGCAACCGTATGCTATATTTAATTTTGGTGTATATACGTTTAAGGACAGAAAGCTAACATTCGATGAAATAATTAATCATTACGACGCGTTTGTGGGAAGCCAAGCGACGCAATACGGCGAGCATTTAAAGAAACATGATCCATCAGAGTTATAACAACATTATCAGCGATCAGTTACGAATTTAACGAACACAAATGAATGAAAATGCTTGGAAATTTACTGTCGGTTACATATATTCAACGATATCAATTTGCCATACTGTTGTGATCAACCTGCATCGCCATGTCTTTGTATAATATCTCTAGAGTAGAGTAACAACGTTATGGCAGTTCAATACTGCTGTGAGGCCGTGACAATACTTTCGAATTTCTAAAATCTATATTGGATACCCAGAAACATTATTTTAGATGTAAGACAAAATGCATACAAAAAACATTCAAGAAACACGTTATTGTTCAGTTTTTTTAACATTATCAGGACACGACGCCAATAGTAGACACTGCGCTGCTGGAGTAAAAGCAAATGACAGCACAGACTCTCCAGATCAGAAATATGCTAATGTATCATCTGTCAATAATCGGTTGTAGTTCAAAGCTGTTATGTGACATTGGTCGAATTTGACAGCGCATTAATGTGGTCGAGCTCTATGCGGTAATAAAAATAGTACTTTTGCTTAAAACAACACAATTTAGTAAAGCTAGCACTTTTTCTTTTACTGAACTGAGATATAATTATTTAGCAAACATTGTATTCTTAAACTTTGTAACTTTTGAAAAACATTCTGTACGTTTAAATAAGTCGTCCAGAAGCGTAGATGTCTTCTTGAACTTGCTATACGTTTTGTTCACTTTCTTAATCGTAAATACCGTAATAACCGTTTACAAGACACTTATAATCTCACTGTTTGGAGCTTCGAACATGCTAAAATAGCCAATAAATACGAAAAAAAACAGAAAAAAATTACAACCAAATCGTGACTATTTATGGGACGTTGACAATATATAAATATACGGCCAATTTCATGAGATATAGGCAAACCCAACAGCCACAAAAGGCCATGCCATCGAATTCTTAACCAGAAATCATCAACGTCATTGGATTATAGATTCACCTAAGATATATGAAGGTTTTATCGAGTATATATGAACGTTGTTGATATTGTCGTTGTTATCATATATTTTTATATATTTTAACATTCCATTAATAAACTGCCATCTTTTAATTACCCAATGTAATGGTTAAATACCACGGACAACGTGTTAATAAAGCGTTGAAAAAGCGTTCTTTTAAACTGTTGGACACTGTTGATATCCGTGTATCTTCGTAAAATAACAGTTGCCTGTAAAATTTTTGAGCTCAGTTTTTTTTAAATATGATTTTCAAATACTTGATACAACTGTATAAAATTTATGATTTCAAATTTAGTTTCGTAGCGTTTCAAATATATTCGTTGAAAAATTTGGTATCATTTTCAATATATTCAAATAATATTCAGCTCCGTATTACCAGGAAAATTTTATTTGAATATTTGGCACTCAGAATTTCTCGGTTGCAATAATACAAACAGCATGGTATATAGCATGTCTGGTATATAGATAGTACTTTTAAATTTATTCGGGGAAAAATTTAGTATCATTTATCAATATATTCATATCCTATTCAGTTCCTTGTTACTAGGCGAGATTTTTCTGAATTAAATTTGGTACTGAGAATTTCTCGGTTGCAGTTATACAAACAGCATGGTATATAGAATGTCCTGTATATAGAGAGTAGTCTTCAAATTTATTCAGGGAAAAATTTTGTATCATTGTCAATATATTCAAATCCTAGGAGAGTTTTTCCTGAATTTATTTTGGCACTCAGAATTTCTCGATTAAAAATATATAAACAAATCTAGTATAAAACAATTCCTATGCTCGGGGTATCGTAGACATGCCTACGAAGTAACAATACAACGGTTATACCGGACTATAAGTAAATTTATTCGCCACAATGAAACCTCTTTGCAACACAAGTGTAACATTAGACAAACAAACAAAAATATTAAGCATAATATGTTAAGCAAAGTTTCGATAGCCCATAAAGTATATCAATCATGAATTTGATACTATGTTTGTTCCGCCGATGGTCCACCTATTAATAGTATCGATTATTGTACGCAAAATTATGTTTTCGAGACTTGGAGAAGATATTTTTGTTACTTTAACTGTTAATATCTATTTCTTTTTTTAATATATTAAAAGGCGCGGGCACTTTAAGCTGTTGTGACACGTTTCCTTGAAGAAAACCCAGCCAGAGTCACTGTAAAAAATTTGAACTGAGGCTTGTATTTAAACAGGTTTTAGCTTGTTGTGATTTGTTCTTGAAAGTGAATTCTTTATGGTACCGTATAATACTCTTATTCATGATCAATGTCTTTACAACCGCCTGGTTTTGGCAAAAGCTGCAACGGTACCATGTGAAAAAGACGAAGATCAATTCCTATAACTGGGCAAAATTTATGTCTGCGGCAATGATGATTACATATACTTTTCCAATAACATAGCGTATGATAGCTTTTTGAGGTTACCGCAGCGAATATTTGGCGAACGTGGATACTTCACTGCGTGACTTGCCTTTAAAATATTCTAGTAGCTTTCATTTAAGTATAAGAACTGCTTTTTTTACATACGTTATAAAAGTGGCATTGTCAGTTAGTCCAAATTTCGTCTTCAGATTTACTGCTAAAATGAACTCAACAGCTTGAATTCAGTACAATCGTTTCGACAAAGCTTAATGGCTAATTAACTTACCTTGCAATCGGGCTTGCTGGATCCAATGTATGTTTGTGTGAGCGTGCGATATACAAATTGATTGACTACGAAAACAGGCGTTAAATAACAAACGTCATGCCTTTGACATTTAAATTTTAATTTTAAAAATTTATAAAAAATGTTTTATTTTCATTTTAGATTCATTAAAATTAAATGCTTATTTATCTATCTATGACACTTACAATTAATGATTAGTGTGACACGCACAGCTATTGCAGGTGCTGCTTAGTATGCTGATATTAACATAGAATTAATTACAAGATCGCAATCAAACTTCGGGTTAACCGAATGCCTAACATGAAGTGGCTATCAGGCTTCATTTCTGATAGCAGGTGATCTAAACTAGCACGAATTGGTAAAATTTTAATTCCGTTGGTGGATGTCATTTTGTCTAGCAGGTGATAGCACGCAGGTGATAGCACGAATTGGTATAATTTTAATTCCGTTGGTGGATGTCATTTTGTCGCAGCAGAAAGATATTAAACATGTTCTTAATCACGGTCTATATTCGAATATGTTCATGTGTCGAGAGTGCTACGACAATTGGAAGGTCAGATATGTTTAATTGTACAATATATACTCCCGGAATGACAGCCAAAGAAATGTATTCAGGTAATATATCACATGACACATCAGATTTAAGGTGTCATTTGGCTGACTGAAGGATAAAGAGTGTGTTATTCAGCATAATAATAGTACGTGAGTCCACTTTAGGGCGTTACCTGGGTTTGCTTCTGTCACATCGGTTCACGATCATAACATAATCAGTAGACATCACGGTTTTGCTTTATGTGAACGCATACCATTTGCGATATGGCCAGTCGTGGGCGCTGTTCGTAGTCACTATTTTACGATTTAGCATCATAATTGGATGACCGCGTACAGCTTGTGCTTCTTTGAGTATATATTGTGAAAATACACAAATAGACCATGAAGATAGCTATCCAATTGAGCATGAAATTTAATGAACGCGAACAAAAAGGCAAATGCACAGATATGCGCCCACGAAAATTCTAACGTACATGAGCCCATTTTGGCGTTTACAAAAACGAGAATAGGCCCAAATGTGAATTTATGATAAATATGTGAAATTGTGAAATGCTAATTTTTTCACAATTCAGTTCGTGATTTTGACAAAATAACTACGGTGTACGTACCTAAATTGGACTCACGCGGTGAAGATTGAAATAGCGGCTCTGAAGCCCAAATATGAAATTGCTACACAACACGCTACACTGACAACGTCGGTCAAAAGAATACATGTCAATTGGTTGGTCGCTACAGCTATTCCCCATCAAACTATTCAATTTGAACTCTGAACCGTATTAGGTTTCAATAGTTTGCTATTTGCTAAAATATTATCTATCGTCGCCAAGATGTGGCAAGACTGT
The DNA here is from genome assembly GCA_030248225.1 of Trileptium ribeirensis. Taxonomy (NCBI): domain Eukaryota; kingdom Metazoa; phylum Nematoda; class Enoplea; order Enoplida; family Thoracostomopsidae; genus Trileptium; species Trileptium ribeirensis. Next base: position 45,325 of record JASANE010025634.1, read on the forward strand.
AGAGTTCAAGATCATTGCAAGCGCAATTCTAACTGTAATTAAAGTATTTGCATAGTGCATTTTAATAGTAAAAATTTAATGATTTTAACTACTTTAACCATAATCAAGATGTG
>JASANE010025635.1:0-14605 GCA_030248225.1 Trileptium ribeirensis
TATTATCATCACCAGTTGTATTAAGAGTTGGCGACAGCAGCATTTTTGTATCGTAATCACAAACGACGAACAGTGTAATACTGTATTTGGCGCAAAAGTTGTAGTTCCGGCTGCCCCATATAAATAATTTATGGAGATTTCGTGCACGTTTGTTGCGATGATTACTTTTCGCGGACGGAGATTACAACAGTACACGGTCATTATTGTTTTTAATTTCACAAAAATAAATCCGGCCTGTAACACATCAAAGCTGAACCACTGTGGTTGGCATATTTATTTTCGCTGACACTAGTATTTTTAAAACTGTCAGGTAAACAGTCAGTGCAAGGTTTATACGAAGATGATGTTTAGTTTATAACAGTTTGTCTTAATTCTACACTTAGTGTGTTTAGTGCGGTATGGAAAATTAATATTGCCCTGATTTTTTTTCACTAAATTTACATGTATTTGGGTCTGCTCTCTATAAGGTCAAATCCTCTTGTGGGCTACTGATTAGTAGCCAGCTTGTTCGTGTCATAACATATGCTATGCTAATTTTAGGGAAGCCAGCGTCGGCAACAACGGTCGAGCAATAGCGGATCACGACGATATTTGCCGGAACCATTAAAACCTGCAAACGGTTAGTTTTTAATGTAACATTTTTAAATGCTGTTTACAGTGCAACGTTATTGAAGGTGAGAAACAGCTATATCTAAAATACTATTTTATTATTAGGAACGTTAAATAGTAGTAATATACTTAATTATTATTAGTTTACCGTCAATATACATAGTAATAACTTTTGTTCCCTTTTACTGGTCTCTCCATAAAAGCATTAACAAGAGCATGAGGCGCCTAGGGTTTTCCAGCTCCTCTAAGGTTTCACCGGCTCTCCTGATTTTCAATCAACAGTGATCTGCTGAAATAACTTATTCTCATTGTGCGCGAATAAACTTAACCTGCGCCCACTAACTAGCCTATTTTGTAAAACCCGATGTCGAATCCACATCCATTGTTATCGAACAAGTAAGAAAGGGGGTTCGATTCATTGCTAGCACAGAACTAGTGATTCGCAATTGGCCAATAACAGTTCTACTACAATTATTAGTTTTCACTTGGGATTCGTCTCTGTTCGCGAACAAATTCAATGTAAATGCGACGGCATTAACGAAAGGGTCCTGTATTTTGTCATTATGTTCGCGAACATAACCCTCGGTAATTCAAAAGCGATAGAATTTCGTTCGCAAACAATTTTAATGTTCGCGAACAGAAAACAGCAAATTTTTGCTTGAGTTGATAGAGTTCGGTAACACAATTTTTTCAAATAACAAAATAGGATAGTCAGCGGGCGCAGGCTCAGTTTGCTCACGCATTATTTAAATAATTAATGTATAACAAAACGACATACATGTTGTAACGAGATAAACATACGATAAAATGCAATATAAAAGGTGTCGTTTTGTCCTCTATACGCATTCTATTTTGTAATGTATTATCTGTTTTAGCAGCTTGTCCTCTAAGTCGTATGTTCGTCATTTTCCATTTTTAAAAAATTTCGTACTGCGTCTTATTTTCAGTACAAGTTCAGAAAATACTTTCTGTGGGGCATCGTATTGTACATTTATATAGGTATTTTATTTGTTCTAAATTCTTGTACCCAGCAAAATGCAGTAACTATAAAATGTTGTGCAGTCTTTGTAATTTTGAACTTTGTTGCTTATTTATAAATGTGGTGTGAATACAAGCTAATTTGTGGAGAGGATCTGACACCCGCCTATAAATATATATCGAAACATGTGCTCGTCAATGAAGTGGTCTATCACAGGGGAGTGTTAGTCGATGACTTTTCAAGGTGTGAAGCAAAATTATTTCGACGACCCTGTCTCGTAATCCTGATGACGCTATGGCCTTGCATAGCAAACACGTGAGTTTTATTCGTATTTTTAAAATATCGTAACTACAACGTGAGTTGGATTTATTTGTATCTTCTTCATGCATTGAAAATTTTGCCGGGAAGATTTGCGCACCCACCACCCCCGTCAATGTTGGGAACAGGAGGACGTCCTATTTTGCCAGGGGATAGAAATCGAGTGCCCCCTGGCTTGAACTGGGATCGAAATCTAAAAATTTTCAAAACTAACTACACAAGATAAAATTTATTAATATAATCATATTGTTAGTATTGTTATGCGGCGTACTTATATCACGTCACTTTTAGAAGAACTAAAAATTGATGGGTTAATTTTAGCTATGTTTAGTGTACTTCTTGTATAAATTATATATTATTGCCCTCTATTTTTGCAAAAAAATGTCTTCTATTTTTTTCCGAGAGCCGGTCCACTGACTAACGTGTGCTCGATTTTCCCAAGTATTTCTGGTTGGAGCTGAAGGCCTCTCTGCATATAAAGTCCAACAGGTACTACTTTAATCCTGTGGCAAGCCTATAATATTTCTCCGAATTAGGTAGTGATACAGATGCCCAGTTTCAGCTTCAGAAAAAAATTTGCTAGGCATCTAAGACTCCACACACCTATGTGTCCCGCAGAAATTGTTATGGGCAACATGTTATAATTGCACCTTACCCTGGGTGAAGAAAAATTGTCGGGGTCATAATTAAGAATTCGTACTTCTGACTTCTCCATTTAACCAGGGTCATTGCCCTCCCCTTTGCCAACTGACTGGAATGTCCACAGTGGGACTTCCGCCATTTTCCAAATGCCCCCATGTTCGTGAGATTTTCCCCATGTCCGTCCCGCCCATCGAAAATTATTTGGGCATCAAATGGAGCCCCATATGAAACTAAAAAATGAAAAAGAATTTGCTGAATTATTACAAACGATATTGTCTGAGCCAGCTAGGCGAGTAGAATGGTACCAAAACTATCGCTGTATCTAAGAAATTGATTGATTTGGGATTGTAGAAGAATTTATTAAAGGCGAAGCGCCAAATCACCAAATGACAGCTCAGTCTTCGACACCATGTCGGTTTCTGTTTTTAACGTAAAAACAGGTTTATTATGTCAAAAAATGTTAAAAAACTTACTTTTAGAAGCCAACCTTGACTAAAGCTTAGACTGAAGCAGTGTTCTGCAACACAATTATTACAATTTTGAGAACATCGTTTCACCGATATATATTAATGGTTTGCAGGATTTTAGTGAAAGCCACTATAAGTGTCAGATTACAGTAAGGTAACATGACCATAAATTTAATATCAGCTCTGGGGTAAACGATACGCGTGTCACCGGAAATGAACCGAAATTCGATGAAATTTTGAGCTAACTATCACAACGATGGAATACCGGTTTGCTGGAAATAGGTAAAAATGGCACTGGATCGGGTCCTCAAGTATGTTATGATATTACCATTTAGAGATTTCAAATTACCATCGGAAGAGATTTTAAACTTAGAGATTTTGGGGGTAGTGGCGAAAACCTTGAATCGAACTGTTAACAGATTTCAATTTTTAGTGATGATTCAAGAGTTTTCGTTCACGATCTTAAGCTCGTGCATTCAAATGTATGATCACGTACACGTAGAAAGTAAGCAGCATTGTACTTGAAAGTCACTTCAGTAGAATTGGTACAAATAATATAAAGTTTTCAGCACGGGAAATGACCAAAATTGATTTAACAGCAGAAATAACAGGAGGTGTAGATTTATAAATACGTATCTACACCGAGATCGCTCGAATACATCAAGAAACGCATTTTAGCCATCAGTGAAACCGATCCGACCACCCGTTATTGAGTCATTACGATTAAAAGTTACATGGTGACTTATTTACATCTGCTACTTAATCAAATGATAAGGTAGTTGGGAATAGTTACTGATACCTTGTGCCTTATATCAAATCGAGCCTGCCAATGGAAAGATGCTGCGACAAAACCAACATTTAGTTTAATTCTGGCCCAGAAAATGTTTTATGCAGTATTTCTAGACCAACTTGAAATCACGAAAAATTAAACAGTATTAACTTGCCGCAGGAGTGACAGGCACGCAGCAAATGTTGAGCTAAATGGAACAAATTATCCCAAACCGTAAGTGATCCAGAAATCTTACACCGATTTAACTCAGTAATGCTTTGTTATTACGAAAATATTTTGTTGGTAAATTGAATATCAAGTAAAACTGTCCGCACTGCGAACCAATTTCAAAACTTTCAATCGTCAACCCTTTAACGCATACCTAGTTTGTGTATCGTACAACGTTTTGAAACTTAAACCGGCACCGCGAATCGAACCATGATTGCATTTGTGAAAACGGCGCAAGCAAGTTACCCTAAGCTATCCAGCAACTGTTTCACGGTTCCTTATGGAAACTGGCAATGTGAGCGAATAACAATGCGCATGCAAACATAGGCAACATGACATAGCTAGTTAGTTAGTACAACGAGCAGCGATATGCGAAAGTGAAAATTAGCAGATTTGTGCCCTGAAAGGTTAAACCGAAATGAAACTGCATCTTGCAACCTGGGTTATCCTGCAAAGGTTACGTTTTCCAAATAACTTTTTATATGCCATGACATAGACTTGAAATTTTATGATTTGTACGTATAAGTTTTATTATTTTCTAAATTAACAAAAATGGTTGCTACACAAATTGGTTTTATTTTAAAGTTTCGAATGAACTAAATCAACCTCTCGAATAATTTTGTCAAGCGATATATCTTGAACACTGTTACAACCTAAAACAAACACTACATATGTAAAAAGAATTTTTGTAGAGTAGCACAAATACATAAAACAATCTGTATGATTGAAACCGAACCGTGTTTTCGTGCCAAATTCAAATATATTAACCTCTTCCCTAATGAATATTATTAACATACCATCAAAATTCAATTAAACTACGGCTGACCCTCGACCAAAAATTACACTACTACAATCGCTAACAATTCAACAAAACTGTATGACACAACGTGATTTTGATAAATTTAATTGAACGTACAAATAATCTATTCCAAACTACTTGGGCTTACTCAAATACACTAATTTCCAGGAAATACCCAAATTTTTATATTAAATCGACAGCTTTGTAGAAAACTAACGTAATAAATATTATTTTGAGGTAAAATATATAGTCCCATAGTGGTGCCTTTTACTACTTTTGGTTATTTCCAAGCTAAAATGGGTGACCGAAATAAAGCTTCATTTGCTTTTAATCATATCTTGTCGTGGATAATACGTAGCTGCAGTATTACATAGTTACGCTGTAGAATCTTCTATCATGGGTTTGTAACACTGCTTATATAGTTAAAGCTGTGCATCGAAATTCGTTAACGTATATTTAGCTAAATTCGCTGTATTACAAGTCAGTTGTAGCACAGCTAGGCGTGCGTTAAGAGATTCGTATGCACGGTTGCGTTATTTAACTCGTTCAAACTCATGCTAACGCACTCGTCTGAACTCGTCACAACCGTGCGCACAAATCACTTAGCGCACGATGGCTGTGCTACAACTATTACTTGTCTAGCTGTTTCTTTTTCAAATATTAAACTCTCTTTGTCACGGTAGTTGGGAACTCGACTACTACTATTAAACGTGCTAGCCCAACGGTTCACATTAATTTAATTTCGGTTTACATTCTTGTGGCATTTAAAACGACAAACTTAATATTTAGCTAAGATGGATTATTTCGTTATACAATCAGCTTTTGCATTTGTTTATATCACATTTTTACGGTAGTAGCGATTATCTCTCCAGGACGGCTTAAGTGTTGTATTATAATGAATTGCACAAAAGTAGTGTAACTATTAATTTACATATAGCGTTGCGCTTTCCCATTTTGCTAAAGTGACAACATTAACCTATATCCCAAACAACTCCGAGCGTCAAATGTAAGTTTTATTTTCACCAATAGTGCAGTAGAGAAGGGTATGACACTTCCCTGCGCTCTAAAGTTAGCCCACGTTTGATGACACTGGCGGTTTCAGCGTGACTCCCTTCCCAGTTTTCTGGGCAAATAGGTCGTGCCACCAGTTTCGAGGGGGATCGGTTTATAAGCACCTAGCGGTTCAATACTGGTGGTCCAACCTATCTTCCAACAAGACTACCTAAAACTCGGGGGACGAGCTATTCCTTTAAAACTGGGGTCTGTGTATAACAACCCTCTAAAACTGGTGGTCAGGGCGAAAATACATGCATCATCAAACACAGGTTAACATATGAGTGCTGGGAAGTGTCATACTCTTCTCTAATGCACTCTTGTTCTCACGTAAAGAACAACAACAGGCAGATAAGAAATATTTAGCTCAGGCTGTATTTGCAACAGCTGCTAGATGCCCTTCGTAATGCTGTGATCAACAGCGAGAACATGTTTTTCCGCAGCTGACTTTGAAATAGACGATTGTTTGAGTCTATACTGGTTCTGAATGAAATCCCATATAGTTTCCAACGACCAATGCAAAAAACTTGTCAACTGCAATATATCATAATGGGACGCAAAACAAAAAACCGTTTGCATAGTGAAATAGAAATGGAACAAAAATATACATTTGAAACTTCAGTACGGTTAATACCTTCGACTAAATTTCCAAACATTAAGCTGTTTGGTCGGTTTAAGGATTCAGTTCCAATGGTGTCTCCTGTTTTGCTTTCAATGCTAGATTAACGGTTTAATACTAATCGTCTGACGGACATATGAGTGCACATTTAGAACAAATATAAATCACCTAAACTACTCATACTCCAAGCCACACTAATCATCCGCATAACCTAAAATCATATGCCGACTACAGTTCAGAATGTCGACAAAATGGTATTTGCACGTATGACTTTACGATTATCTTATACTGTAAAGCAGAGTCACACAACAAAGCAAGCGTTGCTTGCTATTTAAATCTAAGATAAAGCTAAGGTCTGGGAAGTCGAAAAATTTTCGGAAATGTGCTAGGAAGCCTGTGTCTACTAATTAGTCAACAAAATCCAACTAACCTGTCAAAGCCATTGCTGTATCAAGTTCTTGGCGTAATATACTTATAACATCCTTGACTCCTTGTTCACCCTGTGAGATTATATTTACAAACTGAGAAAGAGTTGTAATGTTTAATTACATCAACTATTCAATTCACAAAACGTTATTCCGTAGAGACAGCTTGTACTCCATCTCTACTTTTCAGCAAGTGTCGATGGGGGTAGGGGTTTCCTTTCCTAAGGTTCGAACCCCCAAACCAAATTTAGCCCACCCACTCTCTTAACGCTCCGCACGCCCGTCACGAACCGAAGGCACGCCGAAAATTTTATATGGTGGAAAGTGGCAAAAAATAGGGGTAAAATGAATAAAAAATAGGGGAAATAAGAAATAACTTATCTCGCAAATTACCAAAAATCGTGCATAATAATGAGTTCAATAATTTTATAGATTTACCCCCCATAGACGACTTCTCCCTCGCCACCGAGGTTACGTACCCCTCCCTCGAGATAATCTACCCCCACCGCTACGCCAACGGACATTCCACGGCTATATACCCGTGTTGAATCCTCAATAGCTTAGGAAGATATTACAATTTTGGCAATGACTTTGTGCTTATGTCAGGATCACTAGTTTGTTACTGCTCCAACACAAATTTGAAAGCAGTGAGTCGATTTACTTACTAAAGCGTAAAAATTTGTCATTTCACAAGCCTTATGAAATGTATGACATTCTCTCTGACCACGGTAAAAACGCTGAGTGAAATTTAATTTAGTTCACACCGATGCCAGCCTGTCTCAGAAAATGAATTAAATATAACTCAGTCTGGGTCAATCTTAACTAAGATGCTGTGGATCCTGACTACTACTGAGCTAACGGTTTACTTACTTTCTGCGTTAGAAAATTATCGTCTCCGACTGAGACAAAATGTGACTCAACTTTAATGAGTCAATTTTGACTCAGGCGTTTTTAAAATGAACACTTTCACACGAGACTTTCGCAGACGCTTGAGGATACATAACACCTATAGTAAGGAAGATGCAAGAATATAGACTGCGGTGGTACGGATACGTCATTCGCCGGGAAGAAGGTTCAGTAGCAAAAACATCGTTTATACTAGACCCCCCAGGGCGTCAGCGAAGACCGAAGAAAAGATGGATGGATCGACTGAACGAAGACTTGAGGATTGTTGGTACAACCCCAAACCATGCCCTCAACCGGATCAAATGGAGAGGCGTTTGCAAACAAGCGGACCCCGCAACCTAGTGGTACAAACACTCAAGACAAAGAAGAAGACTTTCGCACGAAACCAGTGGTGTTGAAGAGCTTATATAGCTTTAGTCTCCAGGGATAGTTTTATATGTGTAAAATTGGTAAAACATTATCACGACGCTCACTGGATGTATTAAATGTTTTGATCAATATTTTTTCTATTTTGTTACGCTAATAGCTCCCGATTGTATCTATGAACCGATTTATAAATATGAAATAGATAAGATAAGCTAAAGATAAAAGTACAGCCCTGCCCAACCCAAAAACTCGTACTGAAAGCTACAATATGATTATACCTGATCAGAAAAGCAGCATTCAATTCACACATTTAGCATACTAACTACAAAAGGTAATAATTAGTAGTATGAAAAATACCACTTAACATGAAATATTTTTGGCACCAGCAATTTATCTTTTTGTGTATATATAAATATGTATCTATACATCTATAAATATAATTATATATAATAATTATATGTTTATATGAAAACGGACCAGCTGAAAAGTGTACCTTTAACTATTTTAAGCTTGAAAATTATTGGCGCATATCCTGTTCTAAGTAAAACTGCGTTCTTCGATGTTTAATGATAAATCGTACTATTTTTATCTTTCTGCATCACACACTAAGACGTCAAGAAAGTGGTAAACAATTTGATGCCCGATTAGTTTAAATTAAACACAAACTACATTGTGTGAAGCGTTTCGTGCATTTGCTTTGTCAAATATTTACAACGTTTGTCCGTTTGTTGTTGCTTGCCCGTATTGCGAGGCATTTTTAGCATCTGAGCAATTTACAGCTGCGAAATCATCTCAAGTACACCCGAACGTCTGTTGTAGTCCACCGGTTCACAGAACATACACTGAATCACAACTGATAGGATAATACAGCAAACGAGTATATATAAATAATTCTCCACGTCTAGTTTCAACGGGTGAGCTTCGGTAAATTGTGTAGGTAATTTATGGTTACAAACATTTATGTTTATTGACAAGAGTTGATTTAACTCAACAAAACACTCTATGAATGTATCGTGGCTAGAGTAGTAATAGCTAGAATAGCGATTCACACATCAACGATTCCTATTAACAGCTCACAAAATGTACATTAAAACATGAATGTCAGGTTATTGTACCGTTTTTATCCTTACACCTTTTACGATATACGTAACTGGCAAAGAATTAACCGTTTCACGCCTGAAAAATATTTATGTATGGTGTAATGTTTGACAAACTGAAACCGGCGCGAGTAGTCAAGCGGTTTGTAGGATTAAAAATGCCGTTCATTAAATATATTATCAATAAAAATTACTGATGTTTCTAGGAGCTGTTGCTCGGTTCTTCAATGCAACTTAAGCGGGTTGTAGGATTCAAAATGCCGTTTATTAAATATATTATAAATAAAAATTACTGAGCTTTCTAGGAACTGATGCTCGGTTCTTCAATGCAACTCGCACAGAAAGGAATAACAACACACGTGCAAACACAAGCCACGAGACAAACTCAGTTAAAACAACTTTACATTACGCGTTGGAGCCATTTAGACCCAGAGAGACTGAAAGGCTTAATAATGCTAAAGTGGAAGCAGCAAATGCTATAAGTTGCTGACTTTTCTCTATTTGGGGAAGCCTGTTAACTAGCAGATCCCAAATTTTGTTCGGTTTTACCACAATGCTAACGTTAGTATTTCTGTGCTATATTTAGACAGCTAAAGCAGAACTCACATGAACACTCAGCCCCCAAATTATTGGACGTCCGATGAATACAGCTTTGGCTCCCAGTGCAAGGCATTTGTATACGTCGGTACCCGTTCGAACACCACTGTCCACATAGACATCAATGCGACCATCGACAGCTCGTACAATATATGGCAGCATTTCAATCTAAAAATATAGTAGCTTTCAATTTAATAATAGAATTTTTAATTTTGACATTTTTGAGCTTTCTTAGTTACATAACTATATGAACCTATTAAATACGTCACACGTCGAAACAATGGACATACTACGAATTATCGTTCTTGTTTTGTGAGCCTTTAAACTGACGGTCAGGTCATTTATGTCTTGTTCAACTTCAGTCATAGCCACTAACTTGTCGGATATTTCCTGGAAAAGCGATGATATGACTCAGTTTATTAATACGCTTTATATACTAGTTCGACCTAGAGGAAAATGAGGAACATATTGGCTACAGCAAAGGCGTGTAAAAGCCTACCTTGGTGTGTTCAAATCCGAGTTTTGTCAAGATTTTGAGATACCCTTAACTATAGAATTAGGTTCAAAACTAATATAATGCTAGTTGTTACGTTTGTTTAAATTTAACTGTTAACGGCTGGGATTGTCGTCATCATAACATAGGACACTTGGAAGAAGTCAATAAATCGCCACTGCCGAAGCTCCACATGTGAGGGCGTGCGGAATATTTCAGCAATTATGTGAAATTATGAGGAGAGAGACAACAATTTTGAGTAAAAAATTCCGGAAAATTATGAGTTTAAAAAATTTCGGCATTTACCCAGTCCTGCCCCACCCTACCTTTCGCGAAGCCTCACCTCTTGCCCCTCGCCAGGAACAATCCCTTACGGTGACAGATGTTTGGACGTTCATAATATACAACTTGGATATTTAGCCCTCCAATCGAAGACTTCAACTTGATACTTTTTTAATTTTTGCAACTTTCACAGTGCTAAAAATAGATCATCGAAATATTATTAACATCTTTTTAGATAACAATTCGTACGGCCTGGAACACAATGGTATTCCTATAGCATGAATACAACTGCGCGGTTGTAACCATTTGGGCTGCAAGTGAACTTCACGCTACGCCGCTCTTCATGTACTAAGTCTCAGCCTTAGTCTAAGCTTTACATCATATATATGACATAGTATATGATTAAGCATAATTTGGTTGGGGCTGCCGGCCATCTTTTCCCCTCTTCGCACTAAGCTGTTCTTTTTTATAACGATATAACGTCAGGCCACTAAAGATGGCATGGGCCACACTGGGAATCCAGACTGAATTCGTATTTGAAACAAACCAAATATATTTTGTATATATAAGTAAAAATGCATTATAACAAATGAGTGCAATATTTCAAAGTAAATTTAGCATGTTGTGTTCATTTTAGATATGACGTAAGCTCGTGCTTACGCTTGCCGGCGTGGAATCCAACTGTCTACCGCCGTGAGTCGACACAATGATTGCCGATACGCCACAGTCGATAGCTTTCACTGCGTCAGAAGCTGAAAAATTAAACAAATTTTCCTATAGCTCTTTGTTTTTTAGAAACACTTTAATGCTCTTTCATTTACTGTTCGGCTATTTAACAGCACCACATTGGTTGAACAGGGCAATATGTCGAATGTTTTATCATAACATATATAATCCGCTTCACTGTTCCAAGGGCGAGAGTACTAAGCCCTAATACAGCGTTGCCGATTTTTTAAAAAAACAAATGTGTCTCGACTCTTCACTTTTTACGAAGTGATTCACAATGTGCAACGCTGTATCAAAGTTAATCTGAGATTATTTACATTACAGTCAATTCTGTTATTGTTGGACAACAAAATGTGTCTCGACTCTTCACTTTTTACGCAAGGTTTGAGAATCTATCTGCAACGCTGTATCAAAGTTGATCTGAGATTGGTTACGTTACAGTCAATTCTGTTATGGTTGTTAGATCAAAATCACTCAACATACTAGCTACATTGTCTTGCTATGACATTAGAGATTTGCCGAAAGGAAAAACGGATTCCCATAAATGATATAGATATTTTCCAGCGTACAACTAATAGCCTGATCTTGACCTATGCAACCAAATGTTGCTGTCAAATATTAGTTGTTCAAGCTCCCTCAAATTGTTTGCACTCATAGTTTAAACCGATGACGATGCTAACTTAAACGCTATATCATCAAATTGAATTTGGCGTCATATAATATCGGTCATTAGTAGTTTGGAAAAGACTAGAAATTGATCAACATTTTTAAAAAATGGCTTCCTAAAAGTATTTTAATACAGTAATTAAGGCAAATAAGACCGGCAAACTAATGCAAAGGTGGCAAAGAGTGTAACGGCTAAAACCTCGGAATTGGAACATAGTCTATAAATTGTTTGTTTTGTTCGTGACAAAGTACCTATTACAACTCCATTTTCTATCAAACTCATGGGTCTTATTATAAAAATTTGAGCGACGGGCGTTAGCTAAATTTGAATAAAATAAGTTTGTGGACGTTGTACATAGCTTAGTAGTGCTATACCGCTTAGCTAAATTTTTGCGAGTTAGGATTAGCTTGTTGAAACATTGTTTGAAGAAATATTTTAAGCTTTGCGAGGTAATATTACAACTAATTTCTGAATTAGAGTTCCACTAAGGTCAAGAGCGATTTCAATGCTTCAGTTGCATTCCAATGTTGAATTTTTTAATAACTATGAACTTACAGGTTTCATACTTGATAATAAATGTTATAAACACGTCGTCGTTTGTAATATTTGTTATGGACGATCGATTGTTTGTAACAAAGGTTATAAACGACCGATCGTCCATAGCAAATATTACAAACAGTTCGTCGCTTGTAATATATGTTACGGACGATCGGTCGTCTGTAACCAAATTTACAGAGCCTTGTGGTCTATAACCTGATATACGAGCGGTCGATCGTTTGTAACAAGTTTCCCAGCAGCTGTACGTATTATTTTGTGAACGGCGCATAATAGCCTAATAAAGACCGTTCACCGTTTACAAGTTATTGCATTGTGATGAATTCAGAGTACTGATTGCACTATTGGGTCATGAACTAAAATACAAAATTAGAAAGTCAAATTACCCAACTTTTCAGTCACCGTCAATTTCCAGGTACCCATCTCAGCGTTAGTGGATATTATGCAAAATTTTTCCACTTATTACTCTTTCCACGTTTAAAACTATAAATTATAGATAAGCCATCTGCATGTTGATCATAAAATCAACCAACGTAACCATCAAAGTGGTAGAAACTAGAACAATTGAGTGCTGGGATTCGAAGAGCGAGAGCCCATCGGCTTAGGCTTAGGCTTAGTGTAAGGCTCACATAATGACATTAGCCTAGTCTAGAACTAAGGCTTGTGTGTACCTTATAGAGAACGGCGTGGTCTGCTTTATACTTCGCAGCTCAGGGTTAAACGAAAAAATATTTACACTGATTTCCTGGAGATTTCCGCAAACAAAAACGTTGTCCTCATAAACCCATACAGTTGAAATATTCTAGCTAATGCACGATTGAAAATTTTACAGTAGTAAAATTATCATTCATGCAGTGACCTTAAGAATAGTAGCAAACTAATTTTTGTAATTATAACAGTGGCTCTATGATAGATAATATAGCTGATACCAAGAACTGACGATATTTTGTTGAAAAGTATAACACTCCTAACCTTATGTATGTTAAGCGTAGGCTGAAGTCGCAGTGCTTTCTGCTCTAATTCTTACATTTCATTGGGGAGGCAGTTCAACTGTCCCCCTGTGTGGGACGACTAACTTGACCTCTGTGATTCCATGGACGGTGAAATTTTGTACTCGCCTGCATTTTATGGAGATTGGACAACCTTCTCCGTATGAAAAATGTTATGAGACAGCTCGAATGACGCTGTGACAGTGCTTAATATGCATAAGCCGAAGAATGTTATACTCTTCCGCAAAACATAACATCATCAACTGTTGCTGATACAGTTTTCCATATCATAGTAAGTATACGTTTCTACTGGTAATACTGTTTCCTGACTGCACGAAATTTGTGAATAGTATACGTAGGCAATGTATATTTTAAGCGTTAAACTTTATAGTATAGTAAATTAGTACTAGTACAGTAAATCAGTAAATCAGTAAATCATACTTTATAGTAAATCAGTAAAACAAGAAGATTTACTCTTTATCGGTAAAACAAGAAAATTTGATTCCAAGAAATATTTAACAACTGTAGAATATTTATAAAAAAACTAAGCAAAAAATCACTCGTCATGATTCCTTTAGCGATTACAGGCAGCTTTGAAATCGTAATAATCCATCGTAAATCATCCCATGAGGCATTAGTGGCATTTTTTTGGTACGATGTGTCGTTTGGCACAGAATAATTTCCTAACCTGTTCAAATGATATCATAAAAAACAAAATTAGAAAAGCTCAATGTAAGCATCGAATAATGCTGAATATTAAATGATTTATTTTATAGCTGACAAAAATTAAAAGCGCGTGTGCGCGGAAAGCTCTTAGTTTATGAATTATATAAGATATGCATTGAGACTTTGAAAAAGTTGAAACAATTTTACACACAGGGAAGCACAATGAATTTAACTGCCAACAATAAATTGTAGTATCCATCGTTGAAACGTTAAAGAAAGGTTCTTTACGGCATTTTCATATAGAAATGACTTATGATCAGGTTATTCCCCAAATATACACGTGTAAACCTGAA
>JASANE010025637.1:0-35110 GCA_030248225.1 Trileptium ribeirensis
AGGGATTAATGACATAAAATTCATTATTATATAAATATTGAAATTGTCTTCCTGCTATGCCTGAAACACGTCTTTCTTCGTCAGTGCCGGAACTTCCGGTTTGTTCTTCCTGTACGAAAATTATCAACGAGACGGACACAAAGGTGCAGTGTGCGAAATGTCGAAATTTCCAACATCGAGTGTGTGCGAAAGTGAGTACTACTATTATCGAGGTTCTAAAGCCATCTTTGCGGTGGTTCTGTTCAAGCTGTGACCCCACCATTGATAACGATTTGGCTAAGATTCTCTCTATTGAAGACCGAATGAAAAATTTTGAGCAATCTCAGCAACGTTTAGAAACCACGCTGGCGCAAGTTGTAAAGAAATTAGAAGCTTTATCACCTGGTGGGGATGACCCCCTCACTCCTGCTCCTGTGCTAAACAATTCAGCTAGTATAGTAAACGATAACGTTCTTGTGAGTAAAGTGCTCAGTGAAATCGATGACCGTAATCGTCGCAAACATAATATAGTTGTCTCAAACTTACCGGAAAGTACTAGCGATGATACGGCGGTACGTAAAAAGTATGATTTAGACAAATTTATAGAAATGTGTGGTGCGCTTAACGTTGAAATTAATGTCAGCGAAGTTGTTTCAATTTTCCGCCTTGGTAAGGTGGGAAATAAGCCACGTATTATGAAGGTTGTCTTATCTACTCTGGAAAAGCGCGACAGCCTAGTCGCAAATGCTAAAAAATTACGTTCCCTGGATCCGAAATATGCCTTTTTCGAAAATTCCTATATCAATCCAGATAGAACCAAGGCGGAATCTGAAATTTTTCACCGTTATCGTCTGCAAAAGAAAAATGCTTCGTCAAAAAACTTGCAAAACGAGGAACCTATTCCTCAACAAATTTAAATGTTTTGAACACTATATCTGATAAATCATGCTGCAGTTTATCCAACAACGATATTGCTATTAATTGTTTTAGAACTAACACTAGCACTTGTGACTTTAATTTTGTATGTAATAATGATAATTCTGCGAATTCACTTGCTTATAATAGTTTATTTTCTGTTCCTTTATGTACTACGAATAATGCACAAACAAGTACTACTACTCATAAAACTTTGTCTACGCATAACAGTAATCAGTCTAGTTTAAAATGTGTGCTTATAAATGCTCGGTCGTTGTTAAATAAGATAAATGAGTTTGAAATATTTATTAATGTATACTGTTTCTCTATAATCCTTGTTACGGAAAGTTGGACATCACGCTTGAACGATGATGATCAGCTGCGACTGAACGGCTATACACTCTTTCGGCGCAATCGCACAGGTAGGAGGGGAGGGGGTGTCCTTATCTTTGTCCGCGATACGCTTAACGCTTTGCAAATAGACGTCAATTATCCAAACAATGAAGTAATTGCTTGTTCCCTGTTCCTGTCTCAATCCTGTAAACTTGCGTTAGTGTGCTTATATAGGTCCCCGAACTCTTCGGTTGACGATGATAGAAATATAGCGAACTGTATCTCAAACATTTGCACTGATTTATCGTATTCATCGGTTTGCATATGTGGAGATTTCAATTTACCACAAATTGATTGGCAAAATTGGTACTGGCCCGCAAGACATAACGACATCATGGACTGCATCATTGAATCAGGATTAATGCAGCTAGTTGATTTCCCTACCAGGCAGCAAGCTATCCTAGATCTAGTGTTCTGCAACGACCCTGGTTTAATATCAAATCTTGAACAGCTGCCTCCACTTCAAACGTCAGATCATTTCTGTGTATCCTTTCATATTTCAACACAACATGACGTTGGCCATCTAACTCACACAAGTCTAAACTCGCGAGACTGGAAAAGAACTGATTGGGCAGCAATCAACGCTGAAATTTCTGGCATTAACTGGACTACTATTTCAAATCAACTTGATGTAGTATCTTTGTGGCGCTTTTTTAAGGCAACTCATAACAGGCTTGGTTTACGTTATGTGCCCATAAAACAACGGAGAAGTAATAGGAATCCTTACTGGGCCGACGGTGCAGCATGGCGCTTTTTAAGAAAAAACACAACGCGTTCAGAAGGTGCAAACTCTCCAACTCGGCAAGTAGCTGGGACAGATATATAGAATGCAGTATCGAGGCATCTTTTTTATATAGACCGAGCTATATATAACTACGAGTGTAAACTCGCGGAAAAAAATTCAGTATGATCGCAAATCATTTTTGCTTATGCTCTGCGGCGGCAAAAGTCGAAGCCTTCGATAGGGCCAATGATCGACGATAACGGCGTCCTCTCGAATACGACTTTAAACGACTGTGAACTATTTAACAATTATTTCTCTTCTATATTCAACGATCAACTTTCCCCCAAAGTCTCCGCCCTAATAAGACAGATGTGCTTCTAACATGTGTGGCGTTTACTACTGATTCTGTTCTAAAAAACTGACCAAACTCAAACTATCCGCCTCACCTGGTACCGATGAAATATGCAATAAATTTTTATTTCACACAAAACTATCAATCGCTTATCCACTCTGTTTACTCTTTACTAAGTCACTTAACGATAGTGTACTCCCCTCTGATTGGCTCTTGGGAAATGTTGTCCCCCTCTTTAAAAAGGGAGACCGCTCCAAATGTAGCAGCTACAGACCGATTAGTTTAACATCCGCCGTATGTAAAGTAATGGAATCCATTATTCGTGACACAATCATGTCCCACCTAACTTCGCACAAATTACTTTACAAATCTCAACATGGATTTGTTTCTAAACATTCAACTACTACACAACTTTTGCAATTTTTAAATTTTGCTACAAACTGCATTGACAAAAACGACTGGGTAGACATCGTGTATGTCGATTTTCAAAAAGCTTTTGATAAAGTTAACCACTCTGCGTTTTTAACTAAGTTAAAAATGTACGGCATCACCGATAAATTATTATTATGGCTCCAATGTTTTCTCTGCTTACGTAGACAAAGAGTTCGTGTTAACGGTTCTTTTTCATCCTGGAAACCTGTTACCAGCGGGGTTCCGCAAGGAACGGTTTTGGGTCCCACGCTTTTCATTATTTTCGTTGATGATATCGACGAGTACGTGTCATGCTCGATATATAAATTCGCTGATGACATTCGCCTTTGCCGACGGATTGAACGGCCGATAGCGGATCTATGCTCAAATACTTTTCAAGAAGATCTAAACGGTCTAGCAAGTTTCTGTCAAGAATATCTTCTCACCGTTAATGTAGAAAAATGTTGCTTTATATATTGCGGTCACTCCAACCCATCACATCCATACTCTCTACTAAGTAAACAACTAATCTCTGTCGAATCTATTTCTGACCTCGGTGTATTAGTGGAAAACAATCTGAAGGTTTCCCGTCGTTGTGTCAAAGTTACCCAAAAAGCTGAACGTATTATAAATCTTCTACGACGTACAATCAAGAACTGGAACAAATTAATTTGGCTTCATCTGTGCCGTAGTTTAGTGAGACCCCACGTGGTGTACGCAGTTTCAGTATGGTGCCCATCTTATCAACAAGATGTACAACGAATAGAGCGTGTTCAACGTCACGCTACGAAACTCGTTCCATTGATCCGTCATTGGCCGTATAGTGAAAGGCTGAAGTTCCTCGGAATCCAAACCTTAGAACAACGTCGGATTCGGGCAGATCTTATCTTAATATACAAAATGATCCATGGACTTACTGATCTCAACACGTGACTTTTTTAAACCAGGATGTGATAGCACGCGTGGACATGACTTCAAATTAAAAACTATTGAAATACCACGTCTGAATGTCCGACGTCACTTTTTCAGTCACCGAGCCGTTAGAGCGTGGAATTCTCTTCCACCAACTGTTGTGGGAGCAGCTGGTCTTTCATCGTTCAAGCGGGAACTCCATCGTTCCAATTTCTTCACTAATTAATTCTTTTTTTCAATATTTTCACTATTCATGCCTCGTTTTCTACGAGGCTCAATCTCCTCCATGTCGAAGGTGGATGCTCGTTCATCGGATGCAACACACATGGATCCACAATATACACCTTCTGGGAGGAAGAAAAGGTGCGTAAATTTACAAGATGCAATATTAAACTTTATTTAAAAGGTACCATGGTTGAATTTTTAGTCAAAGGGTAAGAATATATCCAATGAAACAATGTCTATAATAGGTCAAATCATCATAATCACCATAGTGTTCACGTCCAGTAAAGCATGACGCTCACAGCCAAATTTAATAATGAATTTTGGCCAACGGGTGAGAATATATCCGATGAAACCATGTGTATAATAGGTCAAATCATCATAATCACCATAACGTTCACGTTCAGTAAAGCATGAAGCTCACAGTCAAATTTAATAATGAATCTTGGCCAACGGGTAAGAATATATCCAATGAAACCATGTCTATAACAGGTCAAATCATCATAACCACCATAACATTCACGTCCACTAAGAACGAAGGTCACAGTCAACTTTGATAAGAAATCACTTTTCACCTTTGGTCCGTACCAAAAAAATGACATGTCTCACCACCGAATAAAGATCTGCCTCTCGGCGGGATGAATTTTGGTTGTCTTTTTGAAGCAAAGCCTCTGGAGCTAATCTCAATTTAAAATGTAATTGGCATCCATATGACAAAAATCTCGCGAATTTTCCAACTCGTGTCAGTTTCATGAGATTCGGAGCACATGTATGAACCCAGTGATAATGCGCTTTCACAGGAAAAATGCGTGCAAAAACCGAGCAGTTTTGCCTCTTACGGCCCCCTTAATGCACAGACAAAAATGGTTTATGTATACCGATGACCATTTGCGAAACTCCTGTTGTATATTACATGCCTGTATTGTATTCAATTTTCATTGTCAACGTTTCATATCCTTGTATTGTTCTTGCCAAATAGTTCTGTTGATAAACCATAACAAAATCTAACAGAAAGAAAACATACAAACTAAGCGCCCATGTCGGCGAATTCCCAGCTACCGTAAAATTGTTGGACTTTAATGATAACTGAAAAACGGAAAAAGCATCAAACCCAGGAATAAAATATTCATGCCTAGCTATGTAATACATTGCCATTATACTAGTCGCCACAATATAATGCAGAAACCCGTCAGTCCGTCGGCGTCCTAAACTTCAGCTTGGGCATAGTAGCCATACGATGTAAAACGTACAACTATGTGGCTATGTTTACGACAAAAGTAGTGGGTTGTACTTCTTTTCTATAAAAAAAGAATTTGGTACAAAAATGCGTATATTTTTCCCGAATTTAGTGCACTAAAGACCCAACTGTAGTTAGGGAAATGTTTGGTTTTGGAATGCTTTTAGCTTACCCAGTACGACTGTCTAAAAACGCCAACGGTAACAGCACCGACCCTGACGTTCGTAGTTTGTACAGAAATACACTGGCTGGAGCGGCAAAAAATATCTCCTTGCTTGGACTCCAGTCCAAAAGACGAGTTCACTGGAAGTAGTCCACGAAGGATATAAATTTTTAGTATTTAAATATTAACTAATCGAGCTAATTTCTCCCGATTCGGCCAAATACGCCACAATCCTGTCGATAGCCGCTGTAAAATCAGGTTCCACGGCCCAGGGTTTTAATGTTTCCGGCTGTTCAGATCTTTTGAGGTTTGCGACTCCTGATTCCTCGCCTGAAGTTAGAAGCTCATCACCCGGTCGGTATTTTCCTGTTTTTACGAGGATACCTTTGAAGCCAGCTCGTTGGGCACCGATGATATCGTCACGCACATCGTCTCCTATCATGAATGTTCGTTCAGGCGATGAATCCGGAAGTGTAGATAAAGCCTGAAACGAGCATTAAACTAGATTATTAGATTTTTTGTATTCCGAAACACCAATAAAATACTATTATAATTTACATCCTGACGTTCCGAGGTCTCATGGAGGTCGTCTCAGTGGGGTGGGCGGTACAAAAAGTTCACCCACTGTCACAGCCTCATTTTTGGGAATTTTCTCTATTTTTACTGAAAATTTCGATGCGCGCGGGGTGTAGAGTTTCAGTTGAGGTAGCCTCCATGAACCCCAGCTTTGATATGTATGTTTATAAGCATAGTTCCAGTCAGAAACTTGCTGCTGCTCGCTCCATGTTCGCGCGCTACTCAAAACATTTTTAGCAATCATAATTGACAAGACATATTCAATGCCAGTTTAATTACTGATACTTTAACAATCTAACAACACTGAAACCGACATAAATGAAAAAGCGTTAAGGAACAAATGTACAACTACATAAATCGTACAATAAGGTCTTTAAACAACAAAGCATATCGATCACCAATGTGTATCTTAATACGTTTAGTTCAAAACTTGGCAGCCTGTGCCTTTTCCGAATCGGGCGCGTGAGGACCATGTCATTTTTCAACAGTTTCTGGTTTCCCATGGTAAAAATTGTGCTCCCCTGAAAATTTTGTTCCCCTTCGCACAAATATCTCAACAGCTAACAAAAAAGTTGAATAATATTATTTTGAAATATTTTAGAATGAAACAAAAAATTGATTAAATTACATAAAAAAACATCAATGTTGACCAGACAGATCATAGATGTATTCCTAAGACGATTAATTTGCCATTTTAGGGCTATTCCAATAAAACGTTAAATTTCGAGTTTTTTCATCTCGAAATTTAACCCCGGAACCTGGGGCCCTGGATAATCCACCCAGCCGGCCAAATTTGCATTCAGCTGAAGCCAGACATAAGGATACCAGTCGTTCCGTAAAATTTTTTATTAGAATTGTCTTTCACTAAGAACACAAGACGATATATAAAAGTCCACCATTCCCAACATATATAACTTTCGAAATATTTATGCGTACTTAAGATATTGAATCAACGCCACCCGATCTGTCGACAACGATATTTCGAACCTATATACTTTTCAAAATCCCACAAGGACATCTCCCCACATAGCCGACTTTAGTCGTAAGCTCATGATTTACTAAATATTTTTAAAACAATAATTATCACTCAGACCTCCCGCATTAAAACTCTGTATTGAGGACTGATAATACTTGTATAACAGTTACAAATATCTGAGCATATAACATGTAAGCTCGTTATCTGACAGACAGTTCAAACTAACTTAAATGCAAACCTTTATAAAAAAATGGCTATATGGACACATCTTTCATACATCAAACCTTTATAACTGAAAATGCAAACCTTTATAAAAATGGCTATATGGACACATCTTTCATACATCAAACCTTTATAACTGAAAATGCAAACCTTTATAAAAAATGGCTATATGGACACATCTTTCATACATCAAACCTTTATAACTGAAAATGCAAACCTTTATAAAAAATGGCTATATGGACACATCTTTCATACATCAAACCTTTATAACTGAAAATGCAAACCTTTATAAAAAATGGCTATATGGACACATCTATCAAACCACCTATTTTCTAAACAGATTCTAAAGCTACAAGTCAGTTAGTGGCGCTATTATATACAGAGCAATAACTGGCAATCTCTGGTATATTGCACAGTGCCACGAGTCACAGACATGGTAATAAACTATTAAACACAGGCCAAAATCGAATACAGCCCTAGAACAACTAGAATATAAGCTAATATTGTTGCGATATCTGATCTACAAAGTGCTAGATAATAAAATTGAACTCCTTATTTCAAAATATAGAAACGTAAACAGTGGGTTTACGACGTGACAAATTTGACATTTCAGAAGCGACTGAAACCGAAACACCTGACCACAGTGCGTTATCGTCGCCATCTGGCCTCCACTGCCATTGTCTTCACTCATCCAAATTATAATTGCTCCAAACTTACATCCATAAAAAAATGCTTCTCGGGCTTTCCCACAACCGTAGCCTGTTGCCCGGTTGAAAACTCTAGTGCTGCAACAAATGGTCCCGGTCCCAACGCCAGAGCGTTGCTTTTGCGATAGTAGCGGCCTTTGTGAATAGCGATAAATCCGATTTGATTCGAACCCGCATCGCTCTCAATAGTATCACCGGTGGTGGTAGAACTTTGCCGATTATTGCGTAGCAAAAGTTGAAACGCTTCATTCATGCGTCTGTAGTTAAATTCCGATGGTGCAAGTCCTACTACAACAGCATTTGGATCTGACGTGTCAACGCCTGAAATCTGTAAACATTTAAGCAATTATAAATTTTGAATTGCTGTATATATACGTAACACACATGATTTAACTATACAGCTAATATGCTGGTAGAGCTCAAATGGTGAACTGAAAAGCTAAACTAACCAATTATTGTAAAACATTTTATCGAACTCAACCAGTACAAAATATGATTGCCAGTCCTGCTCCAGTCCTGCGACAAAAAGCTTTAGCTTACTACATTCTAACTGAAATGACTACAAAGCCTTTCAGTTTACAGTGTGACAACATGGATTCGTATTATATATATATATATAGCAAAATCATTTAAGTGTATTTGGGCAATTTTGCTTCTAAAATTTATCTCGTATTATTTAGCAGAATCAGTCAAGTGCACCAGAGTGACTTTGCACGTAGCAGTATTATCGTATCCGATAGCAGTATGACTCAAATACACTTGGGTAATTTGCTCGTAACATGTATATATAGTGCAAGATGGATTCGTATTATTTGTATACAGCAGAGTCACTCAATATTTTAGGTACAAAACTCAGTTCTAAATACAATTCAATTGGAAGTGGATAGATACTTGGTGTTAGTGGAAAGATATACGCGTAATTGCGGGTAGCAGAATGACCCCCAAAATCAACAATCGATTGTGTCGTACCAGTGCTGCGGCTAGGACTCCTTACCCGGAAAGGGGCTTCTGCCTCGAAATACCAGCAATATTATTCGCGAGTAGAGTATAACCTTTCAGAAGTCATGGGTAATTTAGACAAAGCCAAAGCAAACGGTTAACGGCACTTGTATTGTAAACTTATAGTTATTAATGCATTATAATTCAAGTTTTTGTCGCAAACACTGGTAAATATTTTAAATCTCATTTCGTTTCGTTGTTATGCATTAGTCGTTAACATATATAGCTAATGTTATATTTTCTGTGGCAAGTGTACCTATTGTTATCTACGCTGTCTGAATTTGATTACTTTGAGAAACGAATACACCGTCAATCAATCGTCGGTACAGCGAACTGTCAATGATTACAAAAAAGTAGCCAACTAAAAATGGTTTCCAAGGTTTTTCTGGGTTGTCATTTTCTAGAACTGCCGTTTGTTGCCTCACTACGGCACTTGGTGGGGAGGCCGCGTAGTCGGTCCTGGGGCAACAGCCTCCCAGTTTAGTAAATGTGAGGAATCGATAAAATCTGGATCTATCTTCAGCTTGTCCTGTTTAACCCCTTCTCACACAGATTCATATATACAGCATACGTTGTGAAGCGATGCGCTAACCGCGTTTGCAAGTGCCTTGTTATTTGATCATTTGCGAAGTTCTTTAAGAATCCGAGTAACAGCTCATAAATAGCGTAGCTGCTAGCGTAACGAGACTCGCAGCCAAACGTAGGTTATCGAGGGTCAATCCGCCGTTGCGGCAATGGCTTCCTCAATATTTAAGCATTAAGTCATGTGGGCAAGGATTAAAATAAGTTGTCCATCAACAATCTAATTATATCACTACAAGAGACCATGTTAAGATATACACCCACATATTTTTCGGCCATTCATAATAACTAAGCCGGAGCTCCGAAGCCACCAGAACCCCGCACGAAACACAGATCCAACCAAATACCTTAGCAATCCAGTAATATAAATGGTCGATCAACAAGAAGAATATCTTAAATTGGTCCAAATCCAAAGCACTCCCACAGGTGTTTTCGCCGATCTATATTTACTAGGCGGGAGACAGCGCCACCGGGACATCCCAAACTAACGATTGTATAATTGAGGTAGTGTTTATCGCGGGGGTTACGAACGCAGAAGCTCCGACTTAGAAAATCAAAATATGTCATCGAAATAGGCTAGAAAACTTTTTCCCGATCTATATTTACTAGGCGGGAGACAGCGCCACCGGGACATCCCAAACTAACGATTGTATAATTGAGGTAGTGTTTATCGCGGGGGTTACGAACGCAGAAGCTCCGACTTAGAAAATCAAAATATGTCATCGAAATAGGCTAGAAAACTTTTTAATTGATCCGGGTGATTGGTAGCTGCTAGGCGCAACGGAAAAAACAATGGTGTATTTCGCGGCTTCGAATGGAACTACCAATTATGGCTATAGCTTGTTGGGACACACGGAACTGCAGTAAACTACAATAAACTCGTAATACTGATTAAGTGTAGGGTAGAGAAGAGGTTGATTCATGGCCTCAAAACATGCATGTGTCGTCTCGCACAAGATGAACAGGGCTGCCAATGGTTGCTTAATTCTGAGCTACTAAAATTAGCTGAATTTATATGCATCTGAACGTGCAATTGATATACATCGTCACCATACTCTTACAGAACAACTGGACGTATGCAGACTTAGTACGCGCTAGAACGACTGACGCCTTTCGAGAGAGTGAGTATCGATTTAGCAATGTAACATAATTACACTGCTATTTCTGGCGCGCAAAGTGCGTGTATTGTGAACATAAAAACATTTACTTTATACGAAAACCAACAAATCTTACCTTCAAAATCCTCAAGAGCACTAGGTTCCAACATCAAAAGCGGCCGATATCGCTTCAAATCAACTAACTGTCGTGCAGCGCTAAGTGACGTAAATATTTCATCGCGTCTGATTGAGCTAAATCCAGCGGCGTGTAATCGAGCAAGCAGTGCAGATTTCGATTCTTTTGTAGTATTAGTCACAAAGCGAATGTTTAGCGGTGCATTGCGTTGTTCGCCGGCTAAGCTGTATCGTAAATTACGAAGGTGATCCAGCGCCTCGACGGCACCAGGTATCGGCGAATTTTCGACGTGTAACGTTCCACTAAGATCAATGAGACAACTCCATTTTGAACAATTCATTGTGAAAACGAAGTACAGTTAATAACTTATCAACCGCGGTAAAATTTATATTATTATGTGTAGTATATAGCAGTTCAAGTAAATAGCTGTAAACCGTTGTTATAGTAATTTATAATAGGTCTAAAGGAAGATCAATGTAAAAAAACCTTCGATACTCTGATTGAGCAGCTTCATCGATAGTTCCCTATCTGCTTTGCACCCAGAGCTAATCAATCAACATCCAGCTATTTCTATGACTATATGAGATATAACGAAAAACGAAGTTATTTCTAAGCATCTACGATGGTGCCCACAGAGCGAACGGGGCTTACGGAGCGTGCGTGATGACTTCCGCTAATTAATCTTTCAGTGACATTTTTTACTAAAATTTAATGAAACCTACTCGCCAGTTTTAATCCGATATCTTATTAAAACCATGTAATTTATCAAGAACCGATCATAATAGACGTAGACGTGCTGTCGTATGTGCATAAAGCGAACCCCCAAAAGAGATATAAAAGCGAGACTACGTTTTAGTGCACAGTTGAACCGTTGAAATCACAAGGAATGATAAATGCACTTTAGAAAGAATCTGTAGTTTGGTGATTCAACAATTACTCTAGTCACACCCGAAAACTAAAAATCATATATATAAAGGCTTGAAATTTTTAAATTTCTAATGATTTGGGTTCAATAATCTGTTAAATTTCTAATGATTTTGGTTCAATAATCTGAGTGCGAATGCTCACAAACATAAATAAATATATAATTTATTATATGTCTGCGAATTTTTGAACCTCAATTATTCAACGTAACTCGGTTTACAAGGGAATTGCAAAGCAATATAATTACCAGATTCTTTATATTTTATGGCGAATTGCCAGCCAAAATGAAATTCCCATTTTTAAAAAAATTTTTCCGGAAGCAGAAAGTTTTTGGATAGCTATCGATGTCTCGCATAATATTGTGCACAAATATTCACCCCGCTGTAACCTTCCCATAAAAGCTTGGTACAACATACAACAAACGCTTGTCTTGTGTACTACGGCTACAAACACAGCTGTAACTATTGTCTCCCATGCGAGGCTGAAACGGAGCTAGTGTGGTTTTATTTTAATCACTTGTAAGAGGTTATGTTTGATGTATACCTACCATCCTAAAACCTCTGAAACCCTGAACCTATTAAAAAGCCTAAAATCTCGTCGAACCTAAAAACTTCGAAAACAATAGACAACGAATAAAGTATTGGTGTTTGGTGCTAAATAACCAAACCATTGTATTCAATCTCCCAAAAAACCTATCTGGTCTCTCCAAATTGGTGTGGAGCTGGCATTTTCAAGTGCCCCTTGGCAAATTTTTTTTATTTACACTCTGTAAAAACATCCCCAAAGTACATAAAATCTGATAGAAATTTGCACTAAAATTCCGCTATGAAGTCAAAGCAAATTTTGTCAAAATTTGCTTAAAAAATAGCTTTTCTATCCGTCAAAAACGTTTTGGTAGTGTTTCTAACATGATTTTTAACCTTTTTTTTTTGGAAAAATGCCTCCACTGAAAATCGGGTGCCCCTGGGACGGTCATCTGAAATATATGCCTTCGACTCGTTAACGTAAGGCAAATATATAGCTAAAATTGAGCGCGTAAAATTACAATATGTCGATTCTAACAACAAAATTTATTCTCAAAGGGTCATAGCAAAACATTTCTGTAAATAGCGTATTCTTGGTGTCCTCAAATAAGTTGTTTGTGGCTTCTCCACCAGTAAAATTTTGCAAACTGCTCACCGAATGAATAGTCAGAATATCCGGATATCCCGACGTAACGGATAATATTCGGATATCAAATCGCATCGGTATATATATACGAATTTTTTACAAATACTCGCGATGAGGTGGCTAAAAATTCAATTCGTCAAGCGCGAGGACACTATAATACGTAACACTATGCTTGGTTTTAGTTTTTCATAAAGTTGTGATTATTAAAAGCGAAGTTTCCTGTTATTATTTGGTCACTGGTGGAAAAATAATCGGTATATATACTAGCTCATCCAAAACCTGGGAGGAGACAAATCGTCAAACTTGCAAAATGTTTCCGCTGCAAGGTCGTACGACTGCGGATGGACAGATATCCTCTCCATTGTTTGCTTACCGTGGGCAGAAAGTTTATCAACCGTCAGGTACCATATGAAAACCATCAGTGCTCTGAGTTGCATCATGCTGAGTCATCCTGACGAATAATACCAGCAATACCGGCATTAAGATGTGAATCAACCAAAGGCGTGCGATGTCCAACCCGAGCAAGAACATCAGCCGACTAATTGCCTACAATGCTAGAATATCCCTTTGACCCAAAAGTGAACAACTTTGTTAAAACCGATAATTTATCAAGTAGCAGACTACAGTGCTCGATCAGTGCAGACGGACAAGCATGCCTTCCAAGCGCTTTCATACAAGCCTGGATATCAGTGAGCATATCAATACGTTTGTTTTTAATACCGCATCCAAGATAATTCGTTAACTCAACAATAGCAAACACTTTTGCCTGGCAAACTGCATCATAAGGTCCCACAAGAACAGAGGTGGAGGTGACATCTGGTATGAAAAGCCCACATCCAAGACCTGTTCTGTCGTCGAGTAGGTTGCTCATTAGCTTATCTTGTCAGTAAAGCAGACAATATCAGCTTCAAGATACACGAAAGCATCATCAGTTATATAAGACTTTCATCGTTTGGGTTCATGAAAAATCTTGCTAGTACTATAACGTGGCAAACAAATAGACGGAACGCCACTAGCAGAAAACGTATCGATGGAAAGATGACCATGTGAATTCCTGATATCAGCCCAGCAGCCGATGGTCTTAAGCCGATAATATCACACAATGACAGTGCGCCTGATTTTTCAAATCGATAGGACGCACATCAAACAGAATTTCCATGCCAGAGGTGGTAAGAGACTTTATGCCACCAGACAGACACAACACACAGAGACGCTGAACACTAGTTAAGGGTCTGAACCCATTTAAGCCTAGTCCTATGCGACCAAACTATACAAGCGTACATAAGTACAGTAACAACGATTCATTTATATATATATCAATAATAATGTTCCCGCCAGACAGCACCAATATGATCCAATAGCACGGCGATAAATCATAAAATTGATGTGAGCATTTTTACAGATATATCTAATGTGGGAAGACCATCTGAATTTAGCATCTATTACGACACCAAGACCCTTAATCTCAGATTTATATGACATGACTACGTTTCGCAAGCTAAAAGGTTATAGGCGAGGCATCCTGCGCTTACGATAGAACAGCATGATACACATTTATCTCAGTTAAAATACTGAAGCTATTGCATCTACACCAACAGTCAATTTGTTTCAAAATGGAGTAAGCTCTGCCAGTTCGACGGGATTTTATCGTGTGAGAATAACTAACAAGCCATCTGAACACGGCAGACATAGTTGAGTTTCATTGTTGCTAAACTCAACTATGAAACCGTTAATAACCATGGATTACAGAATTGGAGATATAACTGCACCTTGGGGACAACCACAACTAACACCGTACGTTTTGGAAGGTACTGCCCGGACTGACTTCTATATATCTATTGGACACAAGTCCATGATGAATTGCAGCTATACCTTTTCTACCTTAAAGTTGATAAGCGAGAGGAGAACTGATTCGATGCTGACATTATCGTAATCTAAAAACATTGCAAGAGCAAATCTGCCGCTAACAATGTTTCTTTCGATAAATCCATCCAACGATTTTGACGCAGATACGGTTGATTTACTAGCTGGATAGGCGGATGCTTGCTGAACGGTATCTTAATTGTGTCCTCTCGAAAAACCGATCCATTACTCTTTCAGCAAATTTGAAATGAAAGATGTTCAAGTAATAGGACGACAATATTTGGGATCTCTGGCTATTTTGGGGATGACTTTTCCAAGCTTCCAAGATTTTGAAACAAAACACGATTTGATGCAGCATTAGTAGAGACAACAGAGATAGCTAGCCAACCCCGAACCTGCAGATTGTAAGTATATAGGATAATTAAGCGGGGCGAAGCGTTTTGTTTTTGTTTTCGTCACAGGGCGAAAATTCGGCACCGTGTGTCCGTTGAACTTCTCAATAACTACTGGGCCGATTTAAAATTTTTTTGTTTGAAAGGTCTAATATCGGACAGGTGTAAGACATATAGATTTTGTCAAAATTTGCTTTAGTTAATTTGTATTACCTAATTAGTTAAACGTGTTAGCCTATTTTTAGCATTTTCAAACAAGAATTGCATACTTTTCAATAAATAATTAGTGTAAAGGTATTAGTTTGGTGAATATACTAAATCGCGCCGTGGTGATTGTGCATCTGGTGAGTATTAACTATTCGAGGAAGTTAAAACATGCTAATTAGTTAATTAGCTAATTACTAATTAATTACAAATAGCTAATGCTTTGAAAAATTTCAAAGTACTCCGAAATGAAAAAAAATTGCACACGGGAGGTTTCTATGACGCTGATCACGAATATATTTCTGAAGCTCTAAAATTTGCCCGAGTATGCTAATTAGTTAAGTAATCATTTAGCTAATTAGTTAATTTTATGCAAATTTTTAAATCACTTCAAAATTGCTCATTTGTTGGGCTTGGGGGAATTTTCGATGTCGCTGATTATGAATATGTGGCTTTTAAAACTCTATGATTTTATCATGGTTGCTAATTAGCAGGGAATAACCGGAACCGGAACCAGCAACCGGAACCGTCCATTGAAACCGGATCCGGAACGGGAACCTGGTCTTCGAAATTTATATATAGTGAAACAGATGATGGAAGAAATTAAGATATAGTGGATTTAAAATGCATTAAAAATAACTTTACATTAAACTTAATGTATTGCGATGGTATTATTGCCTTTCTGAAACTTTAAAGAGACTGAGGAAGCTAATAATGTTTATTTATCGATCAAATATGTCGGTTTTTGGACATTCAGAGCAAAAAACGTCTTCCACTATACACCATTGCGTATACTGCGTCAAATCGAATGTGTTTACAAAGCGCGGAGCGTAGAATACACACTTTCGCTCCGTCTCCAGTCGCCTACCCTTACTACACATACGTTTGTTGCATGTTCTGTAGGAAACTTAAAATTATTGGTTTATATGATTCTAAGAGAAAATAATAGATAGAAGGTAATTTTCTGATCAGTGGTCCTAGGCACTGTTTAGGCTAGCGTTGGACAAACAGTGCCAGTCTGTTAGATCATAATGATGATAACTTTCTAATCATAATGCTATAAATGAGACACACTGTGATGCTGCTCGCACAGTTTCAATAAATACAGTTCATTGCCAAGAAAACAGTTTCTAGCTGCGTTGCAGATAACGTTAGTTTACTTCAATTTAGACTGATTTACCAAGTTTACAAGCGCACTGGCGGGTGCTTGACGCAATTTATGTTACCCAAGCATACCCTAAGTACTTCTGCATAAGCCATACTCTGTTACCGAGTTGGACCGGTTTAATTCAAACGTGTCCCACAGACTTCTGGATGTGTAAAATAGCTGCTACAAGCATCGACCTGGCTTTGATTTAGCAAACTCCTGCAGGTTATAATGAAACATTCCTGCTCAAATTATGTGTCCTACTTACGTTTCACACGGCATATTGGTTAGTTAACCTTTGTTTTGCTTGGTTGTATTGGAGCTTGATCATTGTATAATATTACATATGTTTGGTTTACAGGATGAAGCAAAAAACGTGGAAAATTTCAAACAAATTTTTAAACCGGAATTCCGGTTCCGGTATGGTTTTTGCCCTTTGCCGGAACCGCAACCAGAACACGATTTTCGCCGGAACCGGAATTCCGGTTACTCCCTGCTAATTAGGTATACACGTAATTAATTAGCTAACTAGTGAAGCCCGCTTTCGAGCCAGAATTCGAGTGGTGAGAACAATCCCCCGAAGTCTGCTGTAGAAAGCAGACACAAACAAAGCCTACACACAGTACGCAGGTGCAGCATTATATAAACCGTGAGTGATGAGTCATAGTTACGCCCGCCTCTTTTGATAGCCAACGTATGCAGTAGACAAAACATCATACAACGAGTACAAAAACAATGAACTAACAATTTAATAATTCAATAAAACCCTAAAGTGGCCGTGAAAAGAACGTTAAAGAATTTAAACCGACACTCTTGAGAAAAATCTCATTTTTCATACCAAGTATGAAGCAGAGGTGTGAAAAATATTTGCCACACAATATTTTTGCGTGCTTGGAAATATATATATAATAGCCAGATAGTTCCAAGCACGCAATTCTTTGCTTATGCTATTGTTAATGCTTGTCAGAAATCCTTCCACCGTAGCATGAATCAGAAACCAGATAAAACACACTGTCACTACGCCTTATCTATACTCTCATACACTATAAATGCCGCTCTCAATATCCCAATTATGATGACGTAATAAAATCTCAACCCCTAGCTATGTAACTAAAAACGTAAAAACAAAATTAAGCAACAAAAGAAAATAAACAGTTAAGCTCTCTCTGAAACATTCGTTCTATGCAGTTGAAGTATCTCAATAATCGTACAAGCCCCGAACGGCTGTTCGTAGTAGAGGTTCGAGGCCGTCGACGGCTGACCAAGAATAGTACGTGGGATCGACTGGACGCTCAATGGAGATAATCGATTCCTTGCCTCTTACTCAACCGGGCTATTCAAGAATAGTACTACCCTCGCCGCCGACCCTGTGCCAGACGACGCAGTAGTACTACTAAATTTATTCGAGTCCCACCTATATTCTCGCCCTGGTTTAGCTCAATCAATTCCACGGGGCCGAAGTTTTTAAGATATTACTAAATCTATTTATGGTCCTACTATACTAACGCTCCCACTAAGCTTATTACCACTTCTCCGATATTTTTCTTGGGAAAGCAAATAATATTAACTTAATTATTAACCAAATTAAGATACTTAGATGTGTAGTTTGAGAGGTAATTGTATTTCACTCCACTTCACTAAGGCCCAAAAACAATCAACGCGACTCTAGTACTAGATGATCTAGTACGCAATTCTTTTGCATTCTCCCGGTTTACAAGCCTGCTATAAGCGCGCTACATCCAACTCCAAAAGCATAAGTCATATCAAGCCACGACCCAGATGCTAATCAGTAACCCATTTACTCTCGAAAAATCCTGCCGCCGAACACGTAATACTAAGAGCTAGCTATTAATGGATTATCAAGTAAAATAAAACAACAATTATATATGTATAAAACGTGTAGAGCTGTACGCTGAATCACACCAAGACTGAAGAGGAAATATAACTAAACTGTTAACTATACATAACTAATGAGCGAAACGAAAGCAAAAATATGCAAATTAGGAACTAAAAGAAAATAAATTCTATAAATTATAAAATTTTGAAAAATCCAAAACTCAGGGAGACGTATAATAATATATTTAGTTAAAAAGAACCAAAAAATTGGATTTTAACCCCGGGACACTCTGATAGCCTACTAGACCCCAGATATCCCCGGTTGTCGGTCTGGAATCCACCACTGATGTCATTCTTTTTGTCCCAAACAAGATGGGGAAGTGCTCTCAAGAGGCTAGCGGGGGACGTTTTGAGTGGTGAACCCCTAAAAACAACGGGCCGAAGCCCTTAACTTTACCTCTTGAGTTCACATCCACATCTCGTTTTTATACCTGAACCTATTTTTGTTTCCCAAACAAGATGAAGGAGCGTTCCCAAGATGCTAGCGCGGGACGTTCACATCGAGGGCCGAAACCCTTAACTTTGCCTCTCAGGTTCGCGCCAACATTTGTTTTATCCTGTCGGTTACCTTCCCTTTTATTTTTTCTGTATTACTACTCTGTATCGGTTGTGGTGTTGTGGCTGATTCTTCTTTCGAACTCCTCTTGCGTTCCTTTGAAAGCATTGTTCTGTTCTACGGCTTAGCCTTCCGCAGTTGTTGCACATTGGTGGCGTCAACGTTTGCGGACTTTATCATCGATATTGACATTCTTTATTCTTA
This sequence comes from Trileptium ribeirensis, assembly GCA_030248225.1. Classification (NCBI taxonomy): domain Eukaryota; kingdom Metazoa; phylum Nematoda; class Enoplea; order Enoplida; family Thoracostomopsidae; genus Trileptium; species Trileptium ribeirensis. The sequence continues at coordinate 18,960 of JASANE010025637.1, forward strand.
TTGCCCATTCGCTTGCGTTGCTTGTTGCGGTGCTTGCACCGGGTACATCATTTGCAGTATCGGTTGTTGCATTCCCATTTGTCCATAGTATTGTTCCATCGGTTGTTAATAATTCATGCCGGTTTGCATTGGGATCATCGGTATCGGTGTCGCCCACGGTTGCACGATTTGTTGTTGTTGTGCTTGACGTACTTGCGTTGGTCGATTGTTCCAACGCTGCGGACGCCATTGCATTTGCGGCATTTGTACCTTCGGCCGCCATGCCTGTTGACCCATGCCTGATCTCATTTGATTAATATTCGGTTGGCCCCGTCGTTTCGATTGAATTGCATTGTATCTTGGTCGTTGCTCGTTTGTACTTTGCAATCATTGGGTCATTTGTTGATCCAAGTCTTCCACTGCTTCGGCCTTCTCCGTCAATTTTGCGAAGGTCTCTTCTTTCGTCACGCAAAATCGCTATCGGATTTCGTTCTTTAACCCTGTGATCAACGCGTACTTAAGGACCTCTTCGACGATTGATTCTGGTATGCCTCTCGCGGTCAGGTGTCTTGCTGCGTTCACCCGTAAACCATCCACGAAATCTTTGACCGTTCCAGTTGCAACTTGTTCATGTGAATCGTCAACGGATTTGGTACATCGAATCTTTCTTTGAATTTCTTGACCAATTCGTCGTAGGTGCATAGTTCCTTGGCTTTCTCGAGCGTCAATACTTCCAAGTATTGTTCCGCTTTCCCATGCATCTTGGCTTTCAGGATTTGGAGTTTCTCTTGTTCATCATCAATTCCATCTTGGGCCAGCGCCTTCTCGAGTTCTTTGTGAAATTTCTCGAAGCTGCTGTCGCCTTTGTATGATTGTAGGTTTCGGACTTCATTCTCCATCTTGACCATGATCGCTTGACCAATTGGTTGTTGCGTTGTGTTCGGTGCTTACGACGTTTCTTTAGTCGCCACCTTAATCAAAGCTTCAATCAGTTGTTGGTTCGTCGCCATCAGGTCATTGATTAGACTTGTTGTCGCCGTTGTTTGTTGAGATTGGTGCAGTTGACATATATACGGCGTTGCTGTTGTCTTGCTGCATAGACCCGTAGTCCAGTAACGAAGTCTTTAACGGTTTCCGTCTGCCGTAGACTTTGCAACTTGATCATGTGATTCGACTACGTCTTCGGGATATCGAATCGTTCTTTGAACTTTTTGACCAATTCGTTGTAGTTGCTAAGTTCTTTAGCATTTTCGAGCGTCAATACTTCCAAGTATTCTTCTGCTTTCCCGCTCATCTTTGCTTTCAGGACTCGCAATTTCAAGTGTTCATAGTCAATGCCATCTTGAGCCAGCGCTTTTTCGAATTCTTTTCGGAATTTCTCGAAACTTGACTCACCCTTGTACGATTGTAGATCTTGAACTTCGTTCACCATCTTAACCATGATCGCTTGACCAATTGTTTGTTGCGCTGTGTTCGGAACTTGTGGCGTTTCTTTGGTTGGCACTTTGATCAACGCTTCAATCATTCTCGTTATCAGGTGGTTGTTTTGTTGTAATTCTTTTACTTGATTCATGATGTGAATCGTTGTTGTTATTTCTTGTTGTGGTTGATGGTATTGACATGCGTAAGGTGTTGCTGTTGCCAAGGGTACTCCGGAATTGATGATCGAATTGCGCCCCTCCAGGGGGACTTGGTTGTATTGTGGAATGATGGTATTGCACCGTAGTATCCGTACGTATCATTTTGTATTGCACCGGTTGCTATGGTTTGTGCTTGGTTCCATGTGCTCATTGTTGGAAACGCGCCGCAGTTCCTCGTCACATACGGTGTTTGCATGTGATTGTATCCATTTACGCTTTGGTTTGCACCGCAATTTGTTAAAGCGCTCGGAATTTGTGCTTGGTGCCATGTACTTGCAAATTAAGACATTTAGATGTGTAGTTTGAGAGCTAATGCTATTTCACTCCACTTCACTAAGGCCCAAAAACAATCAACGCGACTCCGAAATGCTCTACTACGCAATTCTTTTGCATTCTCCTGGTTTAAAAGCCTGCTATAAGGGCGCTACATCCAACTCCAAAAGCATAAGTCATATCAAGCCACGACCCAGATGCTAATCAGTAACCCATTTACTCTCGAAAAATCCTGCCGCCGAACACGTAATACTAAGAGCTAGCTATTAGCTAGATAATCAAGTAAAATAAAACAATTATGTATAAAACATGTAGAGCTGTAAGCTGAATCAGATGACGACCTCATCGTCAAACTCTAAACCCAGACTGAAGAGGAAATAAAACTAAACTCTTAACTATACATAGCTAATGAGTGAAACGAAAGCAAAATATGCAAATTAGGAACAGAAAATAAATTTTATAAATTTTGGAAAATCCAAAACTTAGGGAGACGTATAATATATTTAGTGAAAAAGAACCAAAAAATGGGATTTTAACCCCGGGACTTCCTGGTAGCCTACTAGACCCCCGACACGAAGTAATTTCGAATTATTAGCTATATAATTTATATAAATTGGTCACTACCTGTGTGTTTAATTATATATATGATAATATTAACCCCTATGTAAATCCTAAAATTCTCCCATATCCCTATTCCAAAACCCAAAATTCACACATAAAAATCTTCCAAAAATATCTTTTTCTTTTTAAATACCGTCTTTCCCAACCCATATTCCACATTCCCTCACCCTCTTTCACTAAAACCAAAATTTAAACAAATTTCATTTTTCCTCAATTTCCTACTTTTTCAAACAAAAAACTACCCCTTCTCCCTCAATACCCCACCAATACCCCTCAAGTATGCCCATTCTGCCCATTCAGCGCGTCACTATTACTAGCAGATTGTTTTTTGGCAACTAGAGGATTAAAGTTGCGGTAGGTGTTCCGATTGCTGTCTCAATAACGGCCTTTGGGAGCCCTGGCGCTACTTTGGTTAATTACATATGTACCTTCTGTATGACCTAGCCGCCCAGAGGGATTGGATCTGGGCGCTAGACCCTGTCTTTGAGTTTTGTTGCCCTACCTGGTCGGCGGCAACCCTGCACAATATTTGTCGCTGCGTTATGTCACTTGTAGGTTCATGCGAAGGTACTGTATACGCTGTACTATATAAGCCGGTTGCGGGAATATTGCTTGCTGCACCGATGATGCTATAAGTTTTTTGTAAGCATGAATGCCTGTTTCTGCTGCTGCAGTATTTGTGGGCATGCGATCTCCATGTGCACCCATTGCATGCAGAAGATGCAGCGTGTATCATTATAATTGCTAAATTGTTGTTTTTGTATTTGACCACGACTAAAATGGTTTGAATATCCCCTGCAGATGGTGATTCTGTAGCTTAGGGAGCCTGGATTATTGAGCCGGGGACCATTATACCTAGACATACAAAGCTGGGATCCTGTGGAGCCCCTTTTCCTATTGATTCTGAGCTCCGAGCGTTCTCTATAGTATCTATAACGAGCAGCTGGAAGGGTGTGCAAGTATATGGAGTTACAAATGTATGTATTTATGCGATGCATACATACCCACGCACGTCCCTAACATATAAGTTGCCAATAGCCCGTCGCGCCAGCTGGAAGGGTGTGCAAATATATGGAGCTACAAATATATGTATTTATGCGATACATACATCCCACGCACGTCCCTAACATATGAGTTGCCAGTAGCCCGTCTCGCCAGCTGGAAGGGTGTGCAAGTATATGGAGCTACAAATGTATGTATTTATGCGATACATACATACCCACGCACGTCCCAAACATATGAGGTGCCAATAGCCCGTCGCGCCAGCTGGAAGGGTGTGCAAATATATGGAGCTACAAATATATGTATTTATGCGATACATACATACCACGCACGTCCCTAACATATGAGTTGCCAGTAGCCCGTCTCGCTAGCTGGAAGGGTGCGCAAGTATATGGAGCTACAAATGTATGTATTTATGCGATACATACATACCCACGCACGTCGCTAATATATGAGTTGCATATAGCCCGTCTCGCCAGCTGGAAGGGTGTGCAAGTATATGGAGCTACAAATGTATGTATTTATACGATACATACATACCCACACACGTCCCTAAGATATAAAAACATATAAAAATGCATATACAGAAATACATACATATTTGTATATAAAATGCCTAATAAAATGCATAATTCGAAGCATCCCTCAAGGGACCATCAGTGGGCCTAACTGCTTCATTTTGTTCGTCAACGACGGCTGCAACAACATCCTGTCCGATGTTGCCCTATTCTTTGACAACATTAAAATGTACCGTGAGATCCGTAGCTCTTCAGACTGTGCCATGCTACAAGCTGATCTAGACACTGTCGCTGCCTGGTGTCGCACGTGGCTCCGTGACATGAAACCGTCCAAGTGTGCCCTTCTTCGTATACGAGAGCAGAAGCGCTTTCCGGTGAGATATCGATTACCAGGAGGCGACATCCAGCAAGTCCCATCAGTGCGCGATTTTGGCGTCACCATTGCGGACAACCTTCCTTTCAACAAACATATCGACAACATCGAATCGACGTCCAATCGGCGTATCGGTATGATGAGTCGGTCTTTGGCGTCCCGTGACCCGCTGTCATCGTACCGCTGTGCAAGGGTCTCGTGCGCCCATTGATCGAGTTTGCTGCCGCTGTTTGGTCTCCACAGTATAACGTCGACATCGAGCGTCTCGAAAGAATCCAGCGCCGGTGTCTCCGTTTGTCGCCCGAATATGATGTTCACGAAATGTCCACTCCTAAATGTCCATCGATATGGTCAATGCGTACAAAATCCTCAACCGCGAGAGTGTGTTCAACAATGACAACCATTTTTCCCGACCACACCGCGCCTTATGAGGCCCCGAGATGAAGCTGTTTCGTCCGTATGCGCGTGCGAATGTAAGTAGCTATTTTTTCACTTGTCGGATCATCGAGCCGTGGAACCAACTTGACAGCACGATTGTGCTCTCAGAGAACTTGGACAAGTTCAAACGTAATTTGGGAGGGGTGCGATTTTTTCCACGCTAAGGCAATCACCTCTAAACCCTCTTAAGGTATAATCTTAAGGTATGATCATATAGCCACAATTAAGGAGTATGAAACTCACCTTCGTGGTGTAGTGGTTAGTACGCTGGTTGTAGTAGAGAAGGCCGCTTGCTCAAATTCTGGTAGAGGCAATGAGATTTTGCTAAACGTCATAAGGTTTGTATTTATCTAGAAAATATGGGACAATCTGTCTTCATTCTTATTGTTTGAAAATCTGTCTTCATTCTTATTCTTTCTTCATGTTTATTATTTGTGGTTTTAATTTCTTATGGCGTATTGGCGTAATATGATTACATAGCTACAGAACTTTAAAGCAGTATAAAGGAATGCATTTTGGAAGGGATAAATTGCTTGTATGCATATATATTTTTTGTGTATTTACCAGGCTACTGTTGGGGGTCCGGTATTCTACAATAGTTTCCCAGGCTCCAAAAATTTTGAATTTCCCTTTTTTACTCCAGGTTTTTAAATTTCATATAATATACCCGTCCCTTCCGTCTACGTCCTTTATATTTGTTTTGTCGTTTTTGTTCAGATTATGCCTAATTTGAGTAATTTGCTTTTGTTTTTCTAGTTAATCTGAGAGTCTTTGGTTCCCCATATCTATCGGTTCTGCTCCTAATGATAGGAATGCGACACATTGCAACCTTCAGAAACACGGAATAACGGGAATGAGTCGAATAATAAATAAGGTGAAATAAATCCACTGGAGGATCCAGAAATCACAGAGTATGATTTTAATTTTATGTTTCCAGACGGAATTTAAAGTTTCATCACTTGGAGCAACGGAATTTGTCTTGTTCTTGTAGATGGAGCTACGTAGGTATATACATTTTTATAACGAAACAACAGTGGTGCAACCGCTATATATTTGAAGTGGCCAGCACGGGCCTACCTTTAATTTAGCAGAAGTTGGTGAAGAGAAGAGATATAAATATTATAGTTTCCGCTTCGTTATGCTTAAGTTTTTCTTTTTAACGCATACATTTTTGCCTGTGCTACGGTAAGATCACTGCCAATATCGCTGCAATTTCAATGCCATTATTATTAGAAAAGTTGGTCATGCCACGTTTACAATAATTACATTAGACCACCCCGGGGGCTACAAAACGCATTACAATGAGCCAACGTTTGGAACACGTTAAATAACCCTATTGGTCAATGCATTAACTTAGATCATAATCAACTCAATGCCGCTTAGTCAAAATTTTTAAAATTACTTTCCGGAAAAATTTGTGAACTTTACCTCATAGTTCTGGCCTGTCCACAGCCCTCCGAAAAGTTGGGGGGAAACTTTGGGGGCCCCCGTGTTCATTCTCGGGGGAAATTTCAAAGTGGGGGGGGGGGTAAATTTTGCTTAAAAATACCAAATATTTCCATATTTTCATGCATTTTTACTACCGTGAAGGTACTTTCAAGCTAAAAAAATATTTTAGCATTATAAATAGAGGTAATTAATGTTTAAAAAACAATTTGCAAATAAAGAACATAAATTTTCAGACATAAAAAATTTTTGGAATTAGTTGAACATGGGTGTTTCGGCCGAGTGGGGGGGACGGACATGGGGGAAATCTCACGAACATGGGGGGATTTGGAAAGTGGGGTGGTTCCCACGCCCCCCACTGTGGACAGGCCAGTAGTTCATCAACGACTCCACGTGACGAAAAGTACTACGTATACAGTTATGTTGCAGTGTGCGGTAACATATGTTAGTTACGACGCCTCATGGTTGCGGTATTGCTCGAAATTTCGCAAAATTTTAATTGAAACATAAGTAACGTATAGTTCCGCTTTGACAAGATCTATAAAAATATTGAGTCTGTTTGTATTGATCAACTGCCGCTACAAATATACATACAGTTTGCCATGACTTCCACTAAGCTATTGTTTGAAAAAGTAAGGTTTGTCAGGAGAAAAATGGATATTTATAAATTTTTGGGAGATTAGTTTTTGAGTCTCTTCATAGTTTAAACTCTCAATATAGATTTATTCAAAACTATGTGTTCGCAACCACGTATGGGGGCAGTTTGGTTTTGTGATATTGATAATGATGGCTAAATCCTAAAATATATATACCATCAGTTTTGCTTGTGTATTATTTTATTAGTGCACAAAAAGTTATTTTGGTAACAACAAAGACAAGGTGTCTTGCATAGTAAACGTCTAAGCGCAACGAATTTAACATTGGAATGGTTTATTTATATCTTAGTTTAATGCGTAGTGCTGTCAATTGCATACCATTTTGTATTTTTAAAAGACAATATTTCTCGGGTAGTTTTGTATATATAGGATTATAAAATTATGCAAAACTCGAATTAGATAAAATTAACATTGTTAAATGTAAAAACGTTCCTCGAGAATTTCTGATACCGTAGGCGATGCGCCCATATATTTGTCCGTAAGCGCTATGAAGCTTGCTGCATATAATTTCAGAAGACTAAATAATTTTTATGAGGTTAGCAGCGGATATTTCCTGGAAGCAGTTGTATTTATGACGGCTCCTGGGAGTGTCGTTGGCGGACATCAACAGCAGCAGCACAACGCTAGTGGCGGTGGATGCGGCCATGGCCCAGTACCGTCACCAACGCAGCACGGCCCAGTTTTACCACACCCGCACAATCATGGACCACATCATCATCATCATCCGCCACCTGGACTCCCTCATCCTCATCAAGGACCTGGAATAATGCTGCCACCGGAACACATTGCGTGAGTGTTTTCCTCTCTTTGTGCGTATTAAGGTAGTTGTATTCTATAAAACTGCGATTGACACTGTTATTTGTGGCCGTTATTATCTGCTGTCGTGACGTCAAATCATTTGTTTTCGGGATCGAATATGAATTTAACAGTCACGAGGCTGTGCTAGTATTCGATCAAATTAACATGAAGCAACCAGTTAGAGCGTTCTGTTGCAATGTTTACTAAGACAAGAGGAGCGTGGAACATAAAAAGTGAACGTTAATACGTACGTACATTGTGTCCAAACTACGGTATATATTTAGGTTGGTTTGACTTATTGCAGTAATAAACAATATCTGAGCAAGTTTCAATCTTTGTACATGCATGCTCATTTCGATTGTTTGCCTAAATTTGAAGTTACACCTTAATTTTAGCAATCGGGGTCGGTACGCACCGATGTTGTTGGATTCAAAAATTCACGAAATGAACAAACGACTTGCTTCACGACCGATGGTAATATTAACGTTTATATAACCGCTTTTAGTCGCTTTATTCTTAATGGGGTTAGTTTCACTTAAGGAAGGAGGATTTTGTTGATTTGAAATATATATATAAGTATTAGTGCCACGGTGCAAAACCTGAACGATCCGCGATCTTCAGTTGTTAGTGGTTTCCAGGGTAGTCTGTACTATCTTGAAAGGGTGCCTATGTTCTTCACATTTTGTATGACAGGCATGCCAATTAATGGCAGCTGAATTTCTTCAATGTTCACTTTCCACACATACATATATACGTATTAGTGAATAACCGGAACCAGATCTGTAAATTGGGTGTCGGTACTACTTACATCTTCTTGAATCCCGGTATTCCCCTTCAATCTTCTAGAATTGCTTTATGTCACCTTTTGAGTTTCTTCAGTTCCATGTTCAATGACCATGAGAATATTGTGCGTGGCGTCAGTTGTGCTCCCAAAGTTGTACAGTCTCGTGGCTCATATAAAGTATATGTTTTGTTGTTTTAATCATCAGTTACCGGTTGCTTGCTCATGCCGTTAGTTAAGCTGTTTAATACTGTATTGCTAGCGTTAAATTATTTTGTACATGAGACGAAACGTTCATAACCTTTTTAGGACAGGTTACATATATATATTTTATGCTTATATGTCATCGTAACTGTGGCGGTCACATTGCTCCAGCGAAGAGCCTTGCTATACAATTATTTCCTTGAATTTTGCCTAAAATCTTTTTGAATCTCCTTTAATTTTTGGTTTTCAATGCCGCTGGCATTTTGTGTGAAATTGTAAATAGTACCGGTGCAAGGAATTACCGTTCACATGCAGTAAAACAAACGGACGCAGCAGTGAATGTCACACGATTCTGACATGTTAAATGGTGCTTACGTTGTCCTTAATATAGGCCGTAAGGACAATGGAGAGCATAAAAAATATACAATTTTTTTGATGATTGCTTGAGTTTTCGATCGCCATGGTATATCTTGTGTTTTCGCGGTTCGCCTGTATGGAAATATGTATATATATCTTTTTACACTGTTCATTCTTGCCTAATCTGTTAAATAGTCACTGAATTGACTTGCCTTGATCTGAATTGACTTTACTGATTGCCTTTCGCCAATTACCCTGATGTCTTAATGCGGAACGTATAAAAATATTTGCTTGGGTAGCAGCTGTAGGCAAAATTAATGATTTTTGGCGTTACCGGAGCCCACATTTCGGTTACTCTCTGCTGTGCTGGTATTAGGATTTGGACAATGAAACGATGTGTTCTAATGAAGAACAAAATGAGAAACTTTTTGTTGTATTGTACACTGACTGCGATATTACTGGTTGAACTGTTTTTCAACATCACTGCACAGTTTTCAATTTATATACTTTAATGATTGATAATTTTTTCGTTCTGGGCGAATGATGATGGCAGGTAATATATTCAGCATCTTATGCTTCCATACATGTCGCAATGTTTCAAGTTTAAAGACTGCTTAATTCAAGCACAACAACTGTCATGAGCCAGTATCCATGCACTTTATATAGATTCTTTCGTGTTTTTCGTACAGTAGTTGTATTATATATTTAGTACTTCTGGATCTTATTTCAAACAGACGTCCTGTTTTATATCACAGTTTAAAATGTACAGATACTCAGATGGAGCTTGCTTTGCAGGACATTCATGCGATGGATCACATGCGGTGGTTTGACGGATTTGCCCGTGAATTTTTCGATGACGACGCAACGCTCACAATAATACATCATGACCCTTTGGACCGAACGTTTCAAGCGCCTCGTAAATTTAGTGAGTTTATTACGTATTTGTTATCTACACTTGTGTGGAAGGTTTAATGGCGCGATGTTTCAATTGTATAAAAATTTTCTAATTCAGAGTAATGGTGATGATCTGAGCGCGGTGCTCAATAATGTACGCTCCAAGTTTCTGTTTTGACGTTCGAAGTTTATGAAATATAATTTTGTGATTTTCTTATTTTCTGTTTTCCTTTGTCGTTTTCATCTATTGAAAAACCTGAAACAAATTTCAGTCCACCCACTTGTTTTATTAGCAAAGGGCTGCGAACACAGAACTCCTTAATATTGACACAAATGTGCCTCTTGCGTAATTGCTTGTTGAAGGTAGATGTCGTCCGTCATGTTTAAACGTTACAAATGATTTAAAAACCGACGCTTACCATAGCACGCAACTACAGTTCCAGCTAAAATTGTATGCATGTATGCTTTTCGTAATGCCGGACTGTGATTGTTTCGTTGTTGTTCTAAATGGTATTAGGTTCTATTATGTGTGGTCTGTCCACAGCATTCTGAAAAGTTTGAAGGGAACTTTTTTGTTTGAGCAGTGGGTAAGTTCCTTCTCGCGAAAAATATTAAAGCGGGGTAATAAAATTTTGTTCCACATATACTACATTTATTTCAATATTTCCGGTACTTTCAACCGTCGCACAAATATTTTCCAACTATAAAATAGTGTTTTACTTTCTGAAGTACTAGTAGTAATTGGTGTTTAAAAATAATTAGCATCCTGAAATAATACATTAATAATCCGTGGATTTAGTTGACAATGGGGCTTTTGTGTTCGTGGGAGGATGAACAGGGAAGCTTTAGAAACCTGAGTTAACTAGAAAGCTTAACTAAATGTTCTGCTGAGAATCATTTGGCTAAATGTATGGTCTGGCTAGCGGGCATGCAGCGGAGGCTAGTTTTTTAAATCGCCAGTGGTTTATAATGACCAGTAGCAATCATCTATTACTGCAGCAACGTCATGTTTAAAAGCGATCCTAACATTCGCACAAAAACATAAGTTTGCAGTAGTGGTATAAACGTTACAGTTGAGTAATGACTGCTTTAAATCTGGTCATAATTAAGATTATTGCACACGAAATAGTAGAATTGTATTCATAGCTTTGTTTACATTCATAGTTTTTTCAGCAATCGGACGCCTTATGATTCCGCGATTTTTTCGGTCGATGTTCGAAGGCGGAATTGTCGATATTCAGTTTGTCGTTCGATCGTGCCGTGACTATCCGAATCCCTCGCTACGGATTGTGACACTCGACTGCGAACGAATGACGATGGTAACGACACACATAAAGCCGTTGTATTTAAGTGTAAGTTCCAGCGCTTCTTTGCTGAATTTATTGTATTTCCTAGTTGCTGTGTCTGTAGTTTGGCGTTTTATATTGCAGATAAAGCAGAATTTGTGAGAACCGCTTCGTTATCTATTCGCACCAGTATGTATTAAAGATATATCCTGGGCTTTTGAGAGGTTCACCGGTTTTCGGCTGTTCCTTTCACTAGGTCGTACCAGCTCGTATGTATTTTGTATGGGTCTCTCAGGACTCTAAATATTTTTTTTCAAACCAATTCGAAAATGGTACTTTCATGTAAGAATTGAGGACATATTTACGCGATTTCAACGTCATTCTACTAGTGATTACTTGCGTCTGTTGTGTGCTCTACATTCGCTGAAAAATTTACCAGGGAAACGAACGGGAGACACTCCTATACCCATTTTGAAGAGTTCATTGTGTTTTGTTGGCTCTTTTATGGTCAAATTTTACAACTTTGCACGCCGCCGCGTGCAAAATATCAATTTTATAAACGACCATATTATGCTGGATTCTGCGGTTGATCTAATTTCAGTTGACTTAACATATCACGCAATACCAAATACTAGACTAAACTGGTATGAACTTTATATGCAATGCTCTAATGTAGAATTACGCGAAACATTTTACTATATAGTTGGTACAGAACAGTATGGTTGATGGGTTCTTGCTACTTGGAGGGTGGGCGCCTCCACTCAAACCGGCCTGACCTCCGTGCTGAAGCCGCCTTACCCCCGGGCGCTCCCAACGAATTCTGTTGTTCACCCAGGTAATGCTGAAATAGTTTTGCCACGCTTTACCCTTGGCTGCCCCCAACGAATTCTGTTTTTCTGCCAGGTAATTCTGAGGTAGTTTTGCCACAAAATAGTTCAGTTGTTTCACACGTTCATAATTTCAGGTGATAACAGAAACTCATTTGATTTGTGATTTTGGGTTCGACGATTTACGGATGAAAAGCTGGTCGATGACCGTTATTCAGGGTCGTGAATTTGTCGATCGAAATACCGTGGTTAGTTTTTGTTCTGGTGCCGTAAACATTTGCTACCGTTGCCTTACTACTGTTTATTTTCTGGATGACAATAAAACATTCCCTTGTTTTTCCCTTTTTTCCGAAGTAAGTGTGGCTGATGACGGTTTTGGACCTTGATATTTGGACATATTGATGTGTTCTATATTTGTTGAATCCGCGAAACCTGCGTGCAATACCTACACTGAATATATTTAATAACGGCTGTCGCGTGAAACATGCTACATTGATATGCAATAAGCTAGTAACTCGCAAGCACGGCTGAAACGGACCGAGAGTGGTTTAATTTTTATCATATATTGTTTAATTACCTGTAACAAGCTATGTTTCATGTATATACCACACTAAGACCTCTTCAACACTGAATCCAATGAAAATCTTAACATCTTGTCGACACTAAACCCATCGAATATAACTGATAACGCATCAAGTATTTGTGCTGGTTTCTATACAACCAACCCATTGTTTTCAGCGTACTGGAAACCCTGTATAGACATTTCTTGATGACATGTACGCAATACTTTAACATACAACTGAAGACATACTATTCTCTGGAAATAGGGTTCATTAACCCTAAACACAATGAAAACGTTTGAAAAAGCACAACATTCTCCTGCCGCACTCTAATTAACCAAACTATCGTATTCAGCATAACCGAAAACATATGTAAACAATCTTTGAAAACTTAAAATGACGTAACCAAATAAAACACTATATTCTAGAAATCGGGTTCATTGACCCTAAACCCGTTGAAAACGCCTGAAATAGTTGCGTGTGTTTTGCAAGCTGTTTGTTTTGCGGACTTTGCTTTTTTATATAGGATTTTATTACTAATACGCAAAGTAAAACAACTAGTAATATAATATGTTCCTTGGCCCCTGTCTGAGGTTAGGACGATTTGTTTGCTACATTACCTTAAAATATGCGGGAGCAGCGTAAATAATGGGGAAGCTTTACAAACGTTAGGAACTCCTCATATCTCCAGTAGATGTATGCTGTTTTTTCTAATACCACCTGTCTTCAGGGTTCGGAGCGGCCTTGTTTTCTAATATTATATAAAAATCCCTCTCACTGCTTTTACATTGATTTCAGTTAGATTCAATTCATATGGATCTTAGCGTCCGAAACGGTCTTTCGTGTTCGACACTTTTGTTTCTGAAGGTTAGATTTTATTTCTCGATAAAAAATTTTGTTCTGTATATTTTATCAAGCGTGAGTAGAAATACAGATGTGTTGCTTTTTCTTTTTGTTCACCGGTGCAGTTTGTGTTTATTTTAGAAAGTTTTATTTAAGTCAGATGATGTGGTTGAACGGTGTGCAGAATAATTGAAAAAACTTATAAAGTAGGTGAGTAATAGAATTGTAAATACACTGGTCATTTTATGCCAGGTGTTACGAAGTGATGCATCTATATGAGGTATTTTCCGTAATACTGGCTTGGTCTGCTTTACGCGAATACTAGTTTTCATCAGGTTATAATTATGTCGTAGATTCGTCATTTGTTAAAGAATTGATTTTCTATAGGTGTTGTTGTAACATGATTATGTTATCATTATCAGGGAACTTTGTAAAATATAGAATGACTTGTATAAGAAATTGTACTACTTGTCTTGTTATCAGTGTGATACTGAATGATTTCGTTTGCGCGTATCCGTAGGTTTTCTAGTCTGTTCGCGGTACCTTCGGAACTTGTGCACAATAATTTTTTGGTTTGCAATAAAATTTTGATGTAAATTATTGCAAGCTTGCCCATACAGTTAGGAAAAGTGATGTAGGCTATTTCTACCATAATTGTAACAAAACGAATGGCTTGTATTACATAGCTTTTTGTTGTAGTAGTGGTCTTGGTTACACCAGAATCAAATTAAATCGAGCAGGTGAAACAATGATTATCATTTTGAAACGGCAGAAATCTATAATAATGTTCAATGGGGTTTTCACATGGAGATAAATAGTTGTTGCGTCAAAACGGGTTAGTTCTCAGATGTACATGTGCACGCGTTCCACTTCAGCGGGTTAAGGTAGATTGTGCCGCATTCCACTTTATAGATGAATCGCTATCGATGAACAATTTATACAAGAATACTAATTTGAAATAAACTGGTCAGATGAACAAAAATTTTGGGCTTTAAAGCGAATCTAGATTTTTTACTTTGTTATAGCGACCATTGTCTGAGCAAACAAATTATTTTTAAAGGGAACGCGCATAAACCATTCAACTTGACAGTCCAAATTGGTACAATCGTAACTTATAACTGACTTTGTGGTTTGCTCGCTCACGTGCATTAGTGTTTCCTTGTAATCCGTATACTCATAGGACATTTCGCGGTTTGGATCGTTTCTAGATGGAATTGTGTTCAACAAAAATTCTTGATGCTTCAAAGATGCAGAAAACAAGTCTCGTTATTCTTTTTTGTCACTTTGTGTATGCCCGCAAAGGTTTAGTGCTCGCCATAATTAGCGTTCAGTTTCGAACGAACGAATATCGAGCATAATTTATGTGGGAACAAGTCTCGCACAAATTTTTAAAAAAGGCGCAAAAATTTAGATCATCTCATAAAAGATTTGAAATTTTTTGAGTGATTATTCAACGAACAGCAATCATTTCTAACGAGTACTGTAGTCCGCCTTCGTGAATATCAGTTTGGTGTCCTTTATGTCATGTAATCTTTTTAATTTAATGAAGTCAATGTCTAAAATCTGCTTCAAGATATTTTTGTTGCCATTCTAACCTGTATGGGCGTTATTAAAAATTTCAGCTGTGTGCAATCCTAGAACCCATGCAGGAAATCATGTCGCAACATAAGCAATATCCAAATCAGCAACCGCGTGAAAATTTGAAACAAATTATGCTGGCCAAGTTTCAAGCATGTATGTTCATTAATTATGTTGTTGTGTATGCAGTATAACTGTATATAGATGAAGATATATATACAGTGGGGCGATTTCGGTCTCCGCTTTTTACAAAGCACGGGGTCCAGAGACGCAACTGAGCCGCAGCTAACTTCCCCGTAATCTGCCATTATATAGTACAGGGCTCACTCCAGAAATCTACACAATAACTATTCTTTATGTATAATAATGATTTTTGTAGGCAATTGAGTTTCAAAATTTTCGAAAAATATTAATATTGGAAAACGGCGACGAAATGTTAGGACGTTCCGCCTCCCCTACTGCGAAGCGTATTGCAGCTCCCATGTGTTGACCATAATGCCTAGATGAAGGAATGTATAATAGTGCAGAAAATTAAGACGAAACAATGTTGCCTTCGGTAATATGGTAATGGGAAACAGCGCCGAAATACTAGGCAGTACTGCGAAGCACATTGTAGCTGCCGTCTGTTATAAAAAACCATAATGCCTAGGTGAAGGACCATACATTAGTGCAAAAAATTAAGACGAAACAGTGTTGCATTCGGTAATGTTGATAAGGGAAAACGGCACCGAAATACCAGACCGTTTTTCATCCCGTGCTGCAAAGTAGATTGCAGCTGCCGCTCGCTGCAGCTAAATTTCTTGTTGTGGCTGGCTTAGTCAACCGACTATAACCAGATGCCTATAGAATACGGAGGTGCTTTGAAGACATCAATCATTGCAGCTTCCGTATTGGGAAACATCATATTAATGCCTAGACGAAGGAATATACAATAGGAAAAAATTTAATACGAAACAGCGTTGCATTCTGTAGGCGGAACTGAATTGATTACATGAATTACAGAAATTATTAACGAGAAGACATAGTCATGTACAAAAAAATTAATTATGCTGTGACAACGCAAAGGAATCATGGTCA
>JASANE010025638.1:0-41741 GCA_030248225.1 Trileptium ribeirensis
TATGTATATGCTTTTCGTTGTATCACGAAATACTTGAAAATTTAATTGAACCACAAAATTTAAATCAGTATATATAGAATAAAATAAACAGCAGGATTTGAATTTTCAATACGAAACATTTTATTTACTTTAGCTTTGAAGATACTAGTTTTCGGCGAACAACACACACTTTCGCGTTCTTCTAGCAGCACTTGTGTAATTTATTCCGCTCGGCTTGAGATATCTGCTGTTGTTGAGTGAGTGTTATAAGCTGCTGGCTACTCAAAACGAGGCTTCTGTTTTAAGCTTCTATACTCACAATATATATATAATTGAATTTTAACAGCAAAATTTGGTAATATATTCGTTTTTGAATAAATAAAAAATTAACTGTATAGATCTAGGTTTTTGACGGGTTTGGTAGTGGAACCCGGTAACGATTAAAATCTGGGAGCGGAGCAGCCCAAGATAAAATACTTAGTAAAACATCTTGAGAAAATATATTTCGAGAACATATAATACATAGGCAGAGTCCTGGGACTACTAGATGCAACAGGTCATTCAATAACAATCAGCCTCATCTGCTCCTATTTTTCAAGGGGTACGGAACGAAAGACATGCCGCAAGACTGCTTTTTGGACCGGGAGGGGAGGGGGAAACACATCCCCTGCTTGAGAACCGATGATTTGGCATATCAATGTTTTGTCGAATCGGCTGTTATTACTACTTAGGGTCTTCTCCTTTAGAAATATCGTTACTATAAATACATTTAATTCAGCAATCGATCAAAACATTTGCTTCCAGGGGCGTCGCAAAGAAGGGACGCCCCCTTTGGTGAAAAATTCACTGATGGTGTTACAACTAAATGACTGTAGATGACTGCCCCCTCAACTTTTTTGACGTACCCCCCTCTCCACTTCGGAAGAGTTTGCGACGCCTCTATTTGCATGATAATATAAATTACCCAATCCGATAGGATATTATATTTACACAATTTGCTTAATTTTTAGTTGAATACATTTACCTAATATCCATACTATCATTTGCATACTTGGGATTAGTGAACATAATAACTTCATGTTTGTACCAATTGTATAATTAATTTTTAGTGAGCAATTTGTATTAAATTTATTGAATTTACTTAATTATTAGTGAACTCATTTAATTAGTTTGCTCACATTTTACTGAACACATTATAAATCATTAAAACACATTAAAAGTTAGAAACAGATGGAAAAGAACATTATTTGGAATCGATATTTCTATTATGACCGGAACATAGGTTAGATGTAACAATAAGTCTCGCCCTCCTTTTTAACCTTTTATTGAATATTCTTGTTTATGTCTCTAACTTTTAATATCGACTATCTCGTTGTACCATGTATGTATATATGTATGCACGTAATCTTGATGATCAATAACTATAACTTAGACATTTGTATATAACATGTATTAATTTTACACAATTGAGTTAATTTTCAGCGAATTTCAATTTCTAAATACAGGTACAGCGATCTGGATATTCGCGTATTCACTCACCATTCTTCCCATAGCTTCCGTTTACAACTTGGCTATCGTCTTATATAGCGTCGTTTTTGTTTGTATATATTCAATACGATGTATAGTGTTCAAAACGAAATTTGCAGTAAAGAAAATAGATTTCACTTGCAATAGTTTTGACATATTCAAGGTCGGATATCTATTACTTTTGCTGTGAAGAAGTTATTTATTATTATTATTATTGCATATTAAATAAGTATGCGATATATTAATATTGCTGTTGTATAAAGCTTTCGTGATTTTATACTGAGTCCTATTATATTCTTGCTTGACTTTCGTTTAGGTTCCGTGGGAAAGACCTAACCCATTGCTTTCCTACCATTGATATTTCACGGTGATTTTGTTTGAGGAGTTATCGTGAAATAACATGATTATATAAACATCATGTATTGCGTGAGTCCGTTTTAGGTGCGTATACCATAATTGTTATTTTATCGAAATCGCGAACTGAATTGTGCTGATAAACACTTTCAGAATTCTGCCACCGCTATTCATAGTTTCGCGAAAGCAAACAGGAGATCATTGATGTACAAACGCAGTTTCTGTAGGCATACTTATCCTCATTTCACACGTTAAAAGTCAAAGTCAAAAGTTTATTGAACATCAAGATTACGGGCATACAGATATACGTGGCACAACGAAATAGTCAATAATAAATTTGAAGTGTGAATATGCAGCAACCAAGAATATTCAATAAAAAGGTTAGAAAGGGGGACGAATCCTACACTTACATGTAACCTAAGTTACAGTTATAGTAGAGATATTGATTCAAGTTGATGTCCTTTTCCAACTGAATTGACGTTCGCCAACGATCATCATCAAATGGCATTCTTAACAGGGCAGCTGTGTTTGTTGATTACGAGTCTATAAAAGGATGCGATTAAGAGACACCATTTCATGTGAAGTCTGCAAAATGAGATCGTATTAGTGTAATAGCGGCCACAAACAGTGTTACTGTATCGCACATGCGCGAAGAGCATGATTTGTACACTGTCAGCGGTTTTAAGACCGCGAATTGATTTTGCAAAAGATCAAACTGACTGTGCGCACCTAAAGTAGACTCTTGTATTAGTCAAACTGGAGTACGGAAATTCTGTGTGTACTAAACTCCTCGCATATAATTTTGTATAAATTGATTTGCATGTCGCAGCGGTGTTCTCGGGTCAGTCAATGTTATACTGTTTTAAGCATCATGGACTGTGGATACAGCGGTAGCCAGACATTTTCATAGGTTCCGACGACTCTCAAGACTCTTGCGCAACGTGAAACGATAAGCAAAAATACGAGGTAATGCTCTTTTTTGCCTACCAATACTAGTCCAATAAACGTTGATCATATTATCTGTCAAAGTTCGAGCACACTTTCTGTTACTCAATTCAATTCTTCATGAAATATACTCGGGAGGACACAAAAACACAAACTTTTTTACTAATTCAAGTTAGGTTGAGCAATATTATGCTCCCAGAATTATGTCAAATTTTATGGATTTTGTAATATTAATCCCAATAATTTGCAGTAAGTAATTCAGATGCTTTCAATGTAACTAAACGCGCAGAAGTTAATTTCTATGTTGGATTTCTAGACCGGAAAATTTGGAAAATTTTAGGCATCAAACCTGTAGCACTTAATTTTGGATATTGTGATTTTTTTTCAGTAAATGTGTCATATTTTGCCTACAGTTCAGTCTTTTGACAAATTTCTAACAGTTGAAATATTGAACAGCTAAGAAATAAGATTTGAAGCAGTAGTTTTTGTGACATTGTTTGTACTTAGTAAAAGCATTCCACTAGTGAGAAAAAGACATGTCGGATGAGTCCATGAAGCATCAAACCCTAATCAGGAAAGTTAGTTAAAACGTGAAACACATTTGGCGGGTGCAATGCCGGAAGCATATTTTGTTCCACAACTAATAGTAGTAACATTTCTTGTAGTGCATTCAGTGATTTATATGCACGGTTTAAGACGAGTTCAAGCGAGTGCGATAGCGTTAGTTCTAACGAGTAAACTATAAAACTGTGCATACAAAGCTTCGATGTTTGAAAGTCGTGCTTCGACTAACGTGTGACATAGTTGTAGCACAGTTTTATGCCATGTCTACTTTGTTACAATAACTTATAAAGTGTCTTCACATCTCATTGCTACGTTTTCTACACATCAAAGTAAAGTTGTTAAAGGTTACAAAATCCAATGATGGGACAACACATCAATAATACTTATGTTGGAAAATACAAGTCTAAAACATATTTTATATTCCGCGTCTCCAGACTTCTTTTTTTGATACACCGGAAGCCGACTCGTATGTATCTCATCTATTAGTTAATGTATTTCGATTGTGCATGTGTAGACTCAGCGCTTTTCTAAATTGTGAGAAATAGCTCAAATCTTGATAGTAAAAGTATAATTTATTAAAGGTTGAATTCATACGCTGAAAGTTTTTATTGCGTTGATCAGTCAGATAGCTTGTTGCCTTGTCGCATGCAACGACAAAAGATTATCTTATTTGCCATTTTCTCAGCTCGCACAAGTTACGGTGCCACTGTGTCTTTCAAGGGAAAGCTCTAGAATTGCGACTGAATTGTGAAAAGTTTTGTGTTTGATTCACTGTGCAAAATTCAATATCAGGGGCGAAAATTTAATGTATACACTGCAGATTTCCCTGAGTTATGTTTACCTTAGCCTTAGTTCCGTCATTTCAGACATCCAAAAGGGGCCTATCACTGAAAAATGAGTTCGATTTACTCATACTGTTGAGTTACAACGAAACTCAGGCTCGAGTTGCAATTCTAGCTCAGTCTAGATGAATATAATTCAGATCGAGTAAAAACCTTACTCTGGAATTCTGAGTTTGTAAACTAAATCGTCATTAAGTCAGCTTTATGCAACTCAGAATTTCCGAGTTAGATTTTGTGCTTAACGTTTCTAACTCTCTAATATTAAATATAATACTTAGTTCAAGATCCGAGTTACCTGGCTAACTAACTTAGCTTCAAAGTACTGAGGTAAAATCTAACTCACGCACATTTGTAGCGTAGGCAGACAATATTATTCTAGATTCGTTAAGTATAAAAGACTACTATTTCACACTTATACAAGATTTAGTTTAGTCCTAAAGCTAAATCCACAGGTTGCTAGTATCGTTCGACTAACGGTGTTGATTCCTCGAGTTTTCAACCGTGCCTTTCTAGCAAGAGAACTTAGAACTTAATTGATCAAAGCAAGTTGTCGCGCAGTAGTTTCGTCCATAATTTTTTGTGTAGTTATCTGCGTATACTGTTGTCTAGCTGAAGTAGGTAATCATTCACCTAAACTTGTAAAGAGTGTATACTTGAAGGCGAGTCTAATAAGTTATCTGCATGGACTGTTGTCTAGGTAAAGTTCAGTCACCGTTCACCTAAACTTGTGCAGTGTGTATACTTGAAGGTGAGTCTAGTAAATTATCCGCACGGACTATTGTCTAGGTAAGGCATGTAGTCGTTCACCTAAACTTGTAAAGACTGTATACTTTTGGGCGAATCTAATAAGTTATATGCACGGACTGCTGACTAGATAAAGTAGGTAAGCGTTCACCTAAACTTGTGAACGGTGTATATTTGAAAGCGAGTCCAATAAATTATCTGCACGGACAGTTGTCTAGGTAAACTATTTAACCGTTCACCTAAACTTGTTAGGAGTGTATAGTTGAAGATGAGTCTAA
The DNA here is from genome assembly GCA_030248225.1 of Trileptium ribeirensis. Classification (NCBI taxonomy): domain Eukaryota; kingdom Metazoa; phylum Nematoda; class Enoplea; order Enoplida; family Thoracostomopsidae; genus Trileptium; species Trileptium ribeirensis. The sequence goes on from JASANE010025638.1 coordinate 5,234, forward strand.
TAAGTTATCTGCCCTGACTGTTGTGTAGGCAATGTTCCTTAACCGTTCACCTAAACTTGCAAAGAGAATATACACTAAGGCGAGTCTAATAAGTTTTGACGGAAATGCCGTTGTTTCTATGATAACACATTGCAGCAATTAAAGCGATGGTATGTCTTAACAAATTAGCGTCGAGTTTTACGACTATAACCGTCTTTTTCTAACCACAAGATCCAGAAATTTGATCTCGGAAAATTGTAGTATTACTGTCGACATATACTGTTTTGTGTATAGTTATCTGCACCGACAGTATTGTTCTCAAGATGCATAGTCGTACAGTTCTTTAGGTATATAGACGTAAAAGGTTTATAGGTAAAGTAGATAATTATGTACCTAAACTTTTGAAGAGAAGTATAATTGAAGTGGAGTCTAATAAGTACTGATGGAAATGCGGTAGTTTCTGCGATAATTAATGACAATAACTAAAGTTATGATATGTCTTAACGAATTAGCGTCGATTTTCACGATTATTTATTTTTTTATCTTTTAGTACATTACATTTTTGTTACATTTTAGTTATGCTATACGTAGTTATACTGAAAATTGAATGCAACATTTTGTTTCGTTACTAAATACCTGTACGTTTAACTGTTTAAAACAACTAATTCAGGCAAACAAAAATTAAATTAAACTGCAAAACAAAGTTGATTAAAGACAGAATACGTTATATTCTGTAACGTTTGCATTATATTTGTTTTATATTTTATACGCACTGCATCGGAAACGCGTTTTGAAATGAACAACGTTAGTAGGTTGCTTTCTAATACGTAAAATAGCCACATACGACCATAAGAACATACAGTCTTGCTGTGTCGCAAATAGTGACCACGCACAATGGGGAAGATTTGACATCCTCTAACAAGGTATTGGCATCGTAAACTGACATTCCGAAAGAACAAACCTGGTGTAAGCACCTATAGTGAACTCACGCATACCTTAAATATTGCATGAACGCTGTCAATCAAAACTTCTAACCAGATTACTTAGAATATACAACTTCGTGCAGTTTTCTTGGTCATCTTGGACTTTGCAAATAAAATTGCTCAAACAATCTTTCAAGCAGCAGCTTTTGATCAATGTTCTTTGTTTCGCTCGTTTCATGTACGCTACTATTTGTTTTTTCTAGAAACGAATTATCACAGTTACGCATAAATAAACTGTTTCACAATATTTTATATTTTCTATCTAATATACCTTTTAACACCTCATTACTGCAACAGTACGAACGCTAAACTTGTTAACTGATTATTGTATACCTGCTGGTTAAATATGTTTGGTATGTTAATATTTTTGCGGGATACTAACAATTTTAAAATACAATATCAAACACCATTTCAAAATTTTAAATGGTTAAATTAAAGGTTTAAATTCAAAAACTACATATTTTGCAATGTATCGAAGAAATATTTTGTTCGGTCAAATTCTAGCTTATTGATAAAGCAAAATCCACTTTAGACAATTTCCTTGAAAAATAAAGCCAAAATTGACCTCAATTTTTATTTTACTAATACTAGCAATATCGTCGAGTATCACAAATTAAGAGCTCTAACATGTCAAATAAGACGTGAAACATATTTGCCATCGTAAACAAGCATTCACTGATTTCACGCACGTTTGATAACCTTACTATGCAGTAGCTTGATTACCCTACTATGCAGTAGTTTGATAACCCTACTATGCAGTAGCTTGATTAACCTACTATGCAGTAGTTTGATAACCCTACTATTCAGTAGCTTAATTACCCTACTATGCAGTAGTTTGATAACCCTGCTATGCAGTAGGTTGATTACCCTACAATGCAGTAGTTTGATAAACCTACTATGCAGTAGCTTGATTACTCTACTATGCAGTAGTTTGATAACCCTACTATGCAGTAGCTTGATTACCCTACAATGCAGTAGTTTGATAAACCTACTATGCAGTAGCTTGATTACCCTACAATACAGTAGTTTGATAAACCTACTATGCAGTAGCTTGATTACTCTACTATGCAGTAGTTTGATAACCCTACTATGCAGTAGCTTGATTACCCTGCTATGCAGTAGTTTGATAACCCTACTATTCAGTAGCTTAATTACCCTACTATGCAGTAGTTTGATAACCCTACTATGCAGTAGGTTGATTACCCTACAATGCAGTAGTTTGATAAACCTACTATGCAGTAGCTTGATTACTCTACTATGCAGTAGTTTGATAACCCTACTATGCAGTAGCTTGATTACCCTACTATGCAGTAGTTTGATAACCCTACTATGCAGTAGCTTGATTACCCTACTATGCAGTAGTTTGATAACCCTACTATGCAGTAGCTTGATTACCCTACTATGCAGTAGTTTGATAACCCTACTATGCAGTAGCTTGATTACCCTACTATGCAGTAGTTTGATAACCCTACTATTCAGTAGCTTGATTACCCTACTATGCAGTAGTTTGATAAACCTACTATGAAGTAGCTTGATTACTCTACTATGCAGTAGTTTGATAACCCTACTATGCAGTAGCTTGATTACCCTACTATGCAGTAGCTTGATAACCCTACTATGCAGTAGCTTGATTACCCTACTATGCAGTAGTTTGATAACCCTACTATGCAGTAGCTTGATTACCCTACTATGCAGTAGTTTGATAACCCTACTATTCAGTAGCTTGATTACCCTACTATGCAGTAGTTTGATAACCCTACTATGCAGTAGCTTGATTACCCTACTATGCAGTAGTTTGATAACCCTACTATGCAGTAGCTTGATTACCCTACTATGCAGTAGTTTGATAACCCTACTATGCAGTAGCTTGATTACCCTACTATGCAGTAGTTTGATAACCCTAGTATGCAGTAGCTTGATTACCCTACTATGCAGTAGTTTGATAACCCTACTATGCAGTAGCTTGATTACCCTACTATGCAGTAGTTTGATAACCCTACTATGCAGTAGCTTGATTACCCTACTATGCAGTAGTTTGATAACCCTACTATGCAGTAGCTTGATTACCCTACTATGCAGTAGTTTGATAACCCTACTATGCAGTAGCTTGATTACCCTACTATGCAGTAGTTTGATAACCCTACTATTCAGTAGCTTGATTACCCTACTATGCAGTAGTTTGATAACCCTACTATGCAGTAGCTTGATTACCCTACTATGCAGTAGTTTGATAACCCTACTATGCAGTAGCTTGATTACCCTACTATGCAGTAGTTTGATAACCCTACTATTCAGTAGCTTGATTACCCTACTATGCAGTAGTTTGATAACCCTAGTATGCAGTAGCTTGATTACCCTACTATGCAGTAGTTTGATAACCCTACTATGCAGTAGCTTGATTACCCTACTATGCAGTAGTTTGATAACCCTACTATGCAGTAGCTTGATTACCCTACTATGCAGTAATTTGATAACCGTACTATGCAGTAGCTTGATTACCCTACTATGCAGTAGTTTGATAACCCTACTATGCAGTAGCTTGATTGCAGTAGTTTGATAACCCTACTAGTGCAGCTAAAATGAAAACAGTTCGTAAGAAAAAGTACAGAGTTCATGTATTTGTTGGCCAACGCTATTTTTAGTAAGTGTGAGCTTTACTGTTTGTTTTCATAGCAGCTATATAGACATTGGACAGATATTAAACAAGCATGTGCTTCGTAGAATACAACTACATCGATCGATCATCTTAACGTACCACACGGAGACAGCTGGAGCCAAGTAGTTATTGCTCAGATAATAAAAAGGGAATGTCTATATCACTGTGCATCTCATTTCATTGTGTCATTATTCAAACATGGAAAACTCTTCTCTTCGTCAGAGTTGATATTCTTCAATTGTTTGAACCGTTTATTTATAAAACTTTTTTGGCAATCATATTACCACAGCCGATATGGCTAATTATCTAAAATTTCAAACTAAATTATCTATATCTAATAAACGTTTTGACAAAACATATCGACTCTCAGATCACTAATACATATTTTCAACGGAAAATTACTTTGATGCTTAAAATTTTTTGTTACTAAGTGATTTCCACATTAAGTGCAATGAATTTTGATGGTCATTTGACAGGAAATTAACTACATTCATCTCTTGTACAATAGTTTTTTAATCTCTTAGGTTATACGTACATGCGTATATAATATATTATACCTAATAAAGTATTAGTTAATTATAACAAACCACGAAGGATATTAAAAATAGATTAGTTTGTTATTAACGGAAACAGTGACATGATTAACTTATACTGTCAATATGAAGGTTTCAGTTTGTCTTGAGCAAAATTAATCATTGCATCAATCTCTTGTGTAGAGATTGTATTGTGATTGAAATCAAATATCTCCTTAGTTACCGATAGCTTCCTTTGAGAACAGGTTTCATACTTCAAAGTATTTTATTTGTTACTATTATTGTTGCTATTACTAATTTAGGCATTAATGGCATTTCTTGATGCTTACTATTTGACCTTTCCAAGAATAATATGATAAATTTGATTTGAGGAACTCAAAGACATGTCACTGTTCGCCGCTTTAGAAGCTCGCAAAATTCCCAATCCGATAGAATGATACGATGGCGTACAATACAAAAATTTTGCCACTTAACGCATATAACGAAAGTTGCAGCTGTAACTTTTACATAAAATTCACAGAAATGAAGCTTCCATCCATGTTGTTCTTTTTGACAGTTATATCCATAAAAAACTAATCTTCATTTGAAGTAGTTCGGCTAATGTATAACACCACAAAGTTCTAACCAAGCCAAGAGCTATTTCACAACGTTTTGGTATTTCTATAAGCCTTGGATTTTCGAATATCTGAGGCTGCGCTCTCCTCAGCATCCGTTGTGAGCAGGTCGTTTCTTTAACGCTACAACCATATAAAGTTTCCTTTTTTACTTGTAGTTTATCCTATGTCATAAGGCTAGCTCGAAACGGTTTTAACAAATTTATTTCGCATCGATAACATTTTTCTTTAACATATGATACTTTGAAGGATACGTATCGCTCGTTTTTCAAAACCGAAAACAAAATACGCAACAAACGTCAAGATTACTTACTTGATCTTTAAGTAATACAGCTGGTCTAGCCGTCATTATGCTCATGTATACAGACATATAATTTAAGTCATAAGCAGCTATTATACTTAGAATTGCATTTATGCATTATATATATCGAATTTCGATGCTTTAATTACATGCATGACTAAATTTTGAGTCTGCTTGGTCACTCACAACTGACTAGCGGGGCATAGGAAGGCGTAACAAGACGGAAGCAATTTGAGCAAATGTAATATCTCGTAGCGTTTTTGACAATAAGCTAATTATAGAAAGTGCAAACTGAGAACACCCGGCCCCTAATTGCTTTTACGTATATTCTTCCTCGTCCCACTAAATTCTGAGGCAACATGTATATGTATTTAAAGCAGATACATATACATATATTCAAGTATTTATCCTTACATATTTATATACATATGTATATATACTTATATTCAACTATATATAAGTTCAAGAATTATGTATAATAAAGATACGTGATATGTATGCTTTCTTAGAATTTAACCACATGATCCAGCTGAGTGCAGTGACATGTTTCCTAAGAAGGAGTGCTTGTCAATTATTGATAGAAAATTCTCGTTTACATAAATTCTTATCTTTTCTGCTACTTTACTACTGGCGTAGCTTCATTTTTTCCATTTCGTTTTTCTAATTGACTGTGTTATTATTCTGACGGGGTACTGCGATATTGAAGCTTAGGTTGTATCATTGGTGTTTAAAGGTTATTGTATCGATTGAACCATATGCTTTGAATCATAACTTATTTACATCCAAGGGCTTTACTCAAACGTATGTGGGCGCTGCGGAAAATACGGAGGCGGCTTTACAGCGGCCTCTTTTTGTCGAAAGTGGGATGGCCTATCACTAAGATCAATGAGGCTACGATAGGGAATTCTGAATAAACGCTATGTGTATCCAAGCTTAACTTAACCTTTTCATGCCAGCTAGGTTTAAATAGATCCAACGCATAATATGAACCGTTGTGCTAAATCAGCTTGTTGAATGTTGTATGTTCGCACGTACGTTGTTATTCGTTCGTTTTGTTATGTCCCTTGAAGTCACGCAACAGCTCGCAGATAAATCAGTGGTTTTCGTACACAACTTTCTCTCGTACAACCCCGATTCGCTCCCTGGCGGCTTTACAACGGCCTATTTTTGTCGAAAGTGGGAGGGCCTATCACTAAGATCAAAGAGGCTACGATTGGGAATTCTGAATGAACGCTATGTGTATCCAAGCTTAACTTAACCTTTTCATGTCAGCAAGGTTTAAATAGATCCAACGCATAATATGAACCGTTGTGCTAAATCAGCTTGTTGAATGTTGTATGTTCGCACGTACGTTGTTATTCGTTCGTTTTGTAATGTCCCTTGAAGCCATGCAACAGCTCTCAGATAAATCAGTGGTTTTCGTACACAACTTTCTCTCGTACAACCCCGATTCGCTCCGTGGCGGCTTTACAACGGCCTATTTTTGTCGAAAGTGGGAGGGCCTATCACTAAGATCAAAGAGGCTACGATTGGGAATTCTGAATGAACGCTATGTGTATCCAAGCTTAACTTAACCTTTTCATGCCAGCTAGGTTTAAATAGATCCAACGCATAATATGAACCGTTGTGCTAAATCAGCTTGTTGAATGTTGTATGTTCGCACGTACGTTGTTATTCGTTCGTTTTGTAATGTCCCTTGAAGTCATGCAACAGCTCGCAGATAAATCAGTGGTTTTCGTACACAACTTTCTCTCGTACAACCCTGATTCGCTCCGTGGCGGCTTTACAACGGCCTATTTTTGTCGAAAGTGGGAGGGCCTATCACTAAGATCAAAGAGGCTACGATTGGGAATTCTGAATGAACGCTATGTGTATCCAAGCTTAACTTAACCTTTTCATGCCAGCTAGGTTTAAATAGATCCAACGCATAATATGAACCGTTGTGCTAAATCAGCTTGCTGAATGTTGTATGTTCGCACGTACGTTGTTATTCGTTCGTTTTGTAATGTCCCTTGAAGTCATGCAACAGCTCGCAGATAAATCAGTGGTTTTCGTACACAACGTTCTCTCGTACAACCCCGATTCGCTCCGTGGCGGCTTTACAACGGCCTATTTTTGTCGAAAGTGGGAGGGCCTATCACTAAGATCAAAGAGGCTACGATTGGGAATTCTGAATGAACGCTATGTGTATCCAAGCTTAACTTAACCTTTTCATGCCAGCTAGGTTTAAATAGATCCAACGCATAATATGAACCGTTGTGCTAAATCAGCTTGTTGAATGTTGTATGTTCGTACGTACGTTGTTATTCGTTCGTTTTGTAATGTCTCTTGAAGTCATGCAACAGCTCGCAGATAAATCAGTGGTTTTCGTACACAACTTTCTCTCGTACAACCCCGATTCGCTCCGTGGCGGCTTTACAACGGCCTATTTTTGTCGAAAGTGGGAGGGCCTATCACTAAGATCAAAGAGGCTACGATTGGGAATTCTGAATGAACGCTATGTGTATCCAAGCTTAACTTAACCTTTTCATGCCAGCTAGGTTTAAATAGATCCAACGCATAATATGAACCGTCGTGCTAAATCAGCTTGTTGAATGTTGTATGTTCGCACGTACGTTGTTATTCGTTCGTTTTGTAATGTCCCTTGAAGTCATGCAACAGCTCGCAGATAAATCAGTGGTTTTCGTACACAATTTTCTCTCGTACAACCCCGATTCGCTCCGTGGCGGCTTTACAACGGCCTATTTTTGTCGAAAGTGGGAGGGCCTATCACTAAGATCAAAGAGGCTACGATTGGGAATTCTGAATGAACGCTATGTGTATCCAAGCTTAACTTAACCTTTTCATGCCAGCTAGGTTTAAATAGATCCAACGCATAATATGAACCGTTGTACTAAATCAGCTTGTTGAATGTTGTATGTTCGCACGTACGTTGTTATTCGTTCGTTTTGTAATGTCCCTTGAAGTCATGGAACAGCTCGCAGATAAATCAGTGGTTTTCGTACACAACTTTCTCTCGTACAACCCCGATTCGCTCTGTGGGCCGGCGTGTGCTTGTCAGATATTGATTAGTATAGACGTGAAAGCGTTAAAACCTAAATTTTTCACGCTAAACACTTAAAGCTGTACTTTTCATATTTAGCACTTTCATATGTAAATAAAGGTGTGTTTATTTGAACAAAAATTTGTTCTGTCGGTGAATCGAACTCGATTTGCTCAGCTGCGAGCCTCTTACACTTATTCTTAAACTATTTCCCAGCTGCTATTTTGTTACTTAAAAGAACATGCTAGGACAGGTGCACCACCGAACCGCGATGAACTTGGTTAACGTATCGCTGCGCAATGGCAGTGATTCTACTTTCGAGCCATTGTGTATAAAAAGGTTCAGTACAAATATTTAAACAATTTCAACAAAAATATCTGGCAGTGTTTGAATTGAACGTTACCGGCGTGACATTGAAACACCGTTACAAACATATAGATATATTTTTATGTGCAAATATTACAATATAAAATCATGGGAGGTTAGTTTTTTCTTGCTAAGTTTAATAGCCCAAATTTCATTGTCTGGAGAAATAAGATATTTTTGAAGCATAATGCAGCAATTATATGCCTGTGTCAAGAGCTTCGATCTCTTTATCCCTCCTACACATAGTTTAAGCCAATGGTGTAAAAATTTCGGCTTCAAGATGCTTGCTCAGATTTTAATAGACATCCACCGTTGAAGCATCGCAATTGTCATGAAATTGACGCTTAGAAGCAGCAATAGTCATCATATTAATGAAATAACATTTTAACTTTATATAGATAATTAATATTGAAATTAACTCTTAAAGCCGCATATTTATTCATTAACGTGTTTTATATATTTTTGAGTTAATTCTTGTTACAATTTCATTTCCAACAAATTACATTTGCGGTATTCTGCCAAAAGCTTCACAAAACGAGCCATTGACTTTAACACAGTACTTTTGAGTATTTGAGGACATGACTCAACAGTAAACAAACAAGTCACATAAACACCAACAGATGACTTGTGATTAATGAATGATTGAGTTGAGAAACTCGAGCATTTCGGCTTACTTATATCTTGCCTAAAGATGAAATTGTTATAAATGACCGTCATAGCGTAAATAATGCTAATATTTAAGAGAATTAGGCGTTGCTTTGTAGCAACTGTATACTACACGATTACTAGAGTGTGACACATTTTCTATAAATACTTCCTCTCCAAAGTATTCTGCCTGTGCACATACTATATTAGCTACTAAATTATGCTTCATTCCAGCCTTTGAACGCATGGCTTAAGCTGGAAAACCTACCACGATGCTTAAGTTAGTACAGCTTTTGAATAATAATTACTATATCCATACGTCTCGAATGGTTGCTAAGGCAGACCGAATTGTATACCAGCTCTAGTGCTGTAGCTAATTCTGTTCTTTGCTATTTATAATTTAAGAATTTAACGCCTAAATGATTATAATATGAAAATTGGATGGTTCAGCTTTTGCTCACAAGGTTTAGGAATTGAAATGTGTGGGACCATTGTATCACTGAGCGGCGTGAGTAAAGTGCAGACTATACCGTTACATCTGAATATGCCAAATTAAACTTTTCAGGAACAAAAAATATATACTTTGTTGTATGTTTCCTACCGGTTTATATTAATATTTACATATATGTTTGCTTTGTATGAAAGTACACCTTGAGCAATTTTCTTTCACAAACAGAGAAGCAAATACATACTTCAAAGGTTATTATTAGTAAATCATATGTAACACCCGTCTCCCTAATAGGTCGCGGCTAGGGAAAACGCCGTGAGATTACCTAGGCCGAGTTCCATGGTTGGCATATATACACTAAAGAAAAAAATTTCCACGTAATTTAAAAGAAGTTTCTTTGATTTTTGCACCTAAAATTCAAAGAGCTATTCTTTGAAAGATAATTCCTAATAAGATAATTTTTTAAATATTTTTGTGAAATTTCAAGGAATATTCCTTGAAATGTCTAGCAATAGTATGTGAATTTTTTAAAGAATATCTGGTGATGCAAAAATCAAAAAACTTTTTTTAAATTTCATGAAAGTATTTTGAGTGTGTATGTAGCGTGACAATTTTGCGAAAAAATCTAGTCTTGCCTCGAGACCCTGATAACCTGACACATTACATGCCCACAAATAAATAAAACAATTGTCCAAAATTTTTGCTTTCCTGAGCTCCTTTGAAGTCCCAACAAAAGAAACTGGGAAATACATTCATAGCAATGTGAGAGCCATTTTTATTACGTTTCAAAATCATTATGACATTTATTTTTTCCTCAACATATTTTATTAGACATATGTTAATAGGAACAGGTTTATTCCTTTCAGATTGAAATTACAGTTCTAATTCACGCTGATTTCAGATTCGACTACTCTTCATATGTAAATAGTTTAAAAATCATAGCTGTATTTTCAGTATAGAACATCAGGAGTAGACTCATACACCATCATACATATTTTTGGCTTAAATTTGTTTAAGGTAATGCATATGTTACTCAGTATTAGTCATTAACTAGCAACTAGTCAAGGGTACAAACAAGACTCGATTATGAAAATTCTGTTGAAAATTATTATACTCAGTCATAGTTTTGTGCGTTCCCTTATAAAACAATGTGATCTTATGTCGGCCTACTTTGCTTTTCAGCCAAAAAAACTTGCTTGTATATTGGCTTTCGTTAATTCCTAGTTTTAGTGGCGATATCCAGCGGAAACTATCGCAATGACAAGTTCTAACGCTAAACTATGTATTGTTACACACAGCGGGAGCACTTGAGCGATAAATATTATAGCTTACATAAGCTTAATCGATAGTATTAATGTCCCGCAAATTACAATATACACTGCGACAGGATATATCTCTTGTATGCTTTCTATTGTCTCTGTCTACAAAAGTATTTCTGTAATCCTTTATTAGGAATTACTATTATTATCAGCCGATAATTATATATTGAATACATCAGGCGACTATGTTTTAGTGGAAACATAACTGTTAATACCGGCTAACAATGTAAAAAAGCATAGCTCGATATTCGAAACCGAGGGCATTGTAAGGTGAATGATTTGACCAGCGCTAAAAATGAAAAATAATTTTCGGCGGATATTTCAAGCTAAACTGTTATAGTGTGATTTCTGGTTCAGTAGTGCAATAACTGGAATTTGGCGAAATGTTATTTCCATATTTTCAGTCTTAATATACAAACGCAAATTGGTTATATTATAAACGGTTTTATTTATTTTATTTTCTCAGACAAGAAAACTACACTGCGTTGCTTAAAAATAGTCACATGGACATAGTTGCCCAAATGTATCGTTCCACTTCGCAGTCGTCATTTTTCCATCTGAAATGTGATATAACATTGTGAGATTATCGCGAGATAGTTTTTCGCATACAGCAATTTCTGGAATGGCATCTGTCTGTATGTTTTGGCTCTAAACTATGAACGGACAATTTAAGCAGTGTCAAAAAATTATTGAGAATAAATAGCGATGATTGTGCTCGGTGATAGTGCCAAGTGTCAACGTCAGCAGTTGTAGTTCTAAATAGCTTTCTCGTAGTCGTCCCAATGTCTGCGGTTTCAACAAAATATTCCATGAGGAATTGAAAACTATCAAGAAGCAAAGTTTATTGCTTGATGTTTAAATTCGGTGCTTGTCTTGGCTTAACACTTAAACATCGTAAGTACGACTTGATGTAAAATAACAACTATATCAGTACAAAAATGGAATAGACGGAATAAACTGGATTTAGTTCCTATATTTTTTACACATTCTGCTCATGACTATTTTATTGAGCCGAGCGAAGCGTTTTTGTTTTCGTCAGAGGGGAAAAATCGGCGCTGTCTGTCTGTCCGTAAGTCCGTCGTACTCCTCAATAACTTCTGGGCCGACTAAACAATTTTGTTTGACAGTCCTAATAACCGACAGGTGCAAGACATATAGTTTTTGTCAAAATTTGCTTTAGCTAATTAGTAGTTAAAAATTAGTTAGTTAATTAATTAGATAATTTGTCAATTTTATACAAATCTTAAAATCATTTAAAAATGTTAATTTTTTGCGCTCGGGTGTTTTCGATGTCGGTGATCATGGATATGTGGCATTCAAAGCATTATGATTTTAACATGGCGGCTAATTAGTAAATTAATTAGCTAATTAGTTGATATTCCTAATTAGTTCATTTTTAGCTCGCCAGCTTTTAGTATGGTGGATTTCCCATCAATTGTCTAAAACGTGACACTTATTATAAATTTATTAAATATTTAGTTGAAATACATGTATACACAAATAAGATACCAAATACTTTGCCTATTGCTCCGCTCACTTTTTGTAATTTATTACGTTTACTAGTAATAAACCGTTTATGCTAGTCTCTTAGCGGGGCAGGAGCAAGAACGTGCATAAGCCTTACCTCATTTGGCAGTTACATCTTTTGTGACCGGATATTTTTGACTAGCTTACGCCCACTAAAATATGAACAACAGATGCTCACGTTATATTAGTAAATATCTGCTAATATATTGTTTTAGTGACGACGCACTAAGCGAATACCACTATTCTTAGATAAGATCAAAACTTGTCAGCTAATAACCCTGTTTCGATAAATTTTTGAAGTTTCGTGCAGTTTTGGTTTCTTACTCATCCTGATATACGACGCTTTGAACAGAGTCGTTGCCCTCCAGCAGGGGTGCACATCTAACTCAAAAAGTGGCGCACAACGCTTAGGAATTGATTAGATACCACATAGATTAGAAAAGACTAAAAAGTATGGGGGTCAGGGGTGGGGATGAGGACCTCAAATCTAGGCCTAAAAGAGAAGAGCTTAGTTTCGCTATCTAAAAATTGCCGCATGACCCTCTGTTTACCCTATTCAGCACCGACGTCCTCTAGCTGAAATACCACCACAATATATTACTTAATCCGATAATCCTACCAAATGCCGTATTGGATGCAAAAGAGATTACGTCATACTAAAAGTTGATTAAGCAGCAGTACAGTCGTGATGACCCTGGTTGAAGTTTGGTTCAGTCGTGTTCAGTTATGTTGTAAGTAGGGTTGCTGTCAGGGTAAGCTGGGCTAGCAGTTCAGGCGTGCTGACTTTGGTTATCGTTTGGCCGTTTGTGTTGAGTTCTGGGTAAGTAAGATTGTATGACATTGTCGGGTGTAGCAGTGCAGCCGGGCTAACTTGGCTTTCGTTTGGTTAATTTGTTTTGATTTGGCGGTGGTTCGTTTGCATTGAATTGGGTGTAAGTATAACCATGTCAGGGTAAGTTTATTGAAGCAATACAGTTTAGCTAGGTTTGGCCACTGTTTGGCTTTTTTGTATTGAAATAAGTGTGTATGTGGAGTTGCCGGTTGCTTCAGGCCAAGACTGGTGTAGCAGTCCAGTTGGGATTACTTTGATTGTCGTTTAGTACATTTGTGTTGAATCTGGTGCAAGTGGAATTGATTCAGGGTAAGCCAGGTGAAATAGTCTAGTCGATCTGTCTTTTGGTTTTGTTTGATTCGTTTGTGTTGAAATTGCTTCTCGAATGCATAGTTACAAACTTTTGATATCCGACTATTTTCTAAGTATACTGCGCTATTACAGACTGTTAATTTTCTTCAGAACTGTGTTCAAGCTAAACGCATTACTTGTTGTTTAATAAGATATGCATTGAAATGTCAAAAAATGGTTCGAAGAGCCCACTGAGCTGTGAAATTTCGAAACCGTAAATTTACTCCCACATGGTCTCAACAATAATGATTTGAATATTTTTTTACTTTTGAAAACTTCGTTGTCGCGGCAAAAAGCGGAAATATTTTAAAATTTAATTGTCATTTTGTGAAAGTTAAATTTTCCATGTCTACATTACATTAGGTGTTTTAAGAACGGCTGAATAGTACGAATGACAATTTTAACAATTGAAAAATCTTTTTGTTACATTAAGAGCGAATTTTTTTGGAAATTTGTATGCTTAAATTTGTGATTTTTATAGCTATACTCCATTAGCCGCTAAAGCCTTTTATCTCTTTAACGCGCTAATTCATTTGTGCATAGTTCAATGTTTGACAAACTCTAGTTCGTACCAGGAATGGAACCCGAGCTGTACCTTTGAAAGTGGGGTCGTAGACAAATACAGTGCAATTTAGGATTTATTGATTGGCCCCTTAAGGAACCTCACAAAGCGAACGAATAACAATGCACGTGCAAACAGACATTATAAGGCAAACTCAGCTGACACAAGAGTTCATAACGTGGACCACCCTAATTTGTCGACAGTGTGCGATAAAGGGTGAATCTATAAAATCGTTAATCAGTGCGAATAACAATTTCTACTCACACTTTATTATTCATATATAGTTGGGCCTGGTGTCCCATTCAAAGATCCGTATGCGGCATGAACTATAAATAGCTTCTAGGCCAACATGGTCATAATCAATCACGATTTAGAATTGTTTGTTATGTCACAACTCAACGTTATGTATATATCTAACTATATGTGTTTTCGATCAAGATTATAATCGAACATGTCATTTAGACGAAAACGCTTTTCCGTTCAAAAACATGTCGCCTCTTGCGTGCGACATAAATCTATCGCGCTGCGCACCATTCGGAGAACCGCTACCACCGTCCAAACTATAAAACTACTGGGCCGCCTTAGCGCTTATAATAATAGTTAGCGGTCAACAAAATATTGGACTAGCAGCAAAAGCTTATTACCTCGAATGCCGTCGTCAAGAGTTTTGTCGTTGCTGTGGTTTTGCTGATTGATGTAGTTGTTCGCCTTGTAATAGTGATAATAATAACAAGTTTGTGTGCGGTCAGAGAGATAAGATATACATACGTATGGATTAGATGTTTAGCCCAAAGTTAAGTTGAAGGGCGTATGCCATACGGAGGTTGTGTTGCCTCGGCATACTAAGACTAAGTCTGAGCCTCAGCCTAAGCTAAGAGCCTTCAACTAATCGTAAGACTAAGTCGAGGGACTGCAACCATCCGAATTAAGCGATTCCTTTTACGGATATAAAGTTACGACCCTCAGCTTGACTTGGGCCCTTGCGTGTAAACTGCGTACTGGCGCCAACGCAGAGACCCATGGCAATTATATATAATAAATAACCAAATTTTACTTAAAATATTGGTGTGCCAGTTTAGATAGATAGATAGATAGAGTTTTGTTTGCCGGCCGACAATAATTGTATATATAGTCGCACTTTTCAACTTCGATTTTGAATCACACATTTGGAATATCTGGAGCCTTGACATTGAGAATTGGAGCATGTACAACGCCCAACAACAAGAAGTTGATTCCTACTCGGATTTAAGTAGTGTAACTATTAGTTAGTGGTTGTGGATTTTGATCAGTTGTACATTTTTGGTCTATGGCATGGATTTTCAGATCTTATGTGTGTGTATCATTGCCATAATAGCTATAGTTTATACGTACTAGTGCAGTAATTAATAACTTTAGAATTTGAAGTAATTCTCGTTGTGGTAAATTAGTGCCAAAAGTTTTTAATGGTTGGAATTTATTATCAAGAGTTTCGTAGAAGAGCATGGCACTTGGCCATATCAATGTACTTTGCCTTATCCGAGGATATTGTCGTTTCTTGTCTAACCCAGTATACCTAAGGCTAGTAGGGATATCGCGAATGTCTTCTGGGGGTATTGCTTGCGGCCCAACGTTCTTTTTGGGAATTTCGACAATCCCCTTTCCAGACTTCTCATAGCGCGGGTATCTGCAACCATCAAGGGTTCCTGCGATTTAACTACTCCTCGTGGGACGCTGTGGGGCGGTTAATAGCCCACCAAACTACGTTGATTCGGTAGTCAACACCTTTTGGGGGTAGCCAATACTACTCAGGGAGCCTTAGTGGGGTAATGCCTAAAATCGTTAAGCCGAAAAAGACCATATAATCGAATAAGACAAGGTACTTGAGTATGACGGAATGTGATACGTTTCTATAAAATTTTTCTTCTGTGCTTTCGGAAATGGTAATTGCTGTGGATAACTGAGGATACTGTCGTATTTGCCACTAAATATCAGCTGATAATGATGATGAAACATACGATTGCATATTGTCTATTGTAGAAATATAATATTTGATTAGACATTAGACATCAGCGTTACTATAGTGAGTGTTTTATTGCAGGTCCTATAATAATCTGAAAGATTAAACGTATTAATAATTTAGTGATAAAAAGTTATTTATTAAATTGACACTGGCTCACCAACAGGGAAGATATCGATTTATGTTAAACGAATCAGCAAATTTTAAGACGTTTGGTTTTGCAACACAGCTTCTCTGCAATAACGTTGCCGTAATAATGTGAGGAAAATGCAAAATTCTTAATTAATAACAAATATATATTGTAGACTTCTTGCTGTTTCATGTATGATGAATCCAAATCGACCCAAATACATTATGAAGTGTTAGGCAAACAAGGCTTATCATGTATAGCATTTTTTCAGGTTTATAATACGCTCGTTTTGGGAAGTTCTTTAAAAATCGAGCAATAGCTCCTGTATAGCTAATGTACGATACGAACCGACGACTTTTCAAAAATTTGTACAACATTGCATGAAATAGCCATTAATTCATGTATTAAATGGTTAAACAAAATTTAGTCTATCTGTCGACTAAAACCAAGTATCTGACGTTTCAAATTTAATTTCATATTTATAGAACAACTGAGTTTCACAATATGATGCCATTATGACATACTACAAGCAATAGACTCAAACAACGATAGGATTACATTTGCCATTTAGTAGCGCACATTTGATTCGAATTTGCAGTTAATTTCTTTAAGATTTTGCGCTTCATTTGTGTATATTAATGATCATATACGTTCATAGGTGGATTATTCCCCGAGGTGTCCCATCCCACATCCTTAGGCACGAGCCGCAGATTTCATATACACATCTTGCGTGCCTTGGCATCGATCGCATTGGTATTTGCTTCGCTGTAATATATATTTTCTGATTAGCTGGTCACTATGCTCTGACCTATGGATTAATACGTGCACCAAGTACTCTAAACGTTTTTGAAATGTAAAGGTACAAAAATCTTTTTTTTTCAGTTTGCCAAGATCCTATCGTTGGAGATTTGATAGGAAACCGTTACTGGGATTTATATGAGCGTATTTCTAGAAACAATATCTTTGTTTTCATAGATAACAAGTACAATCGTAGTCCTGATCATAGCACCTTTTACTGACTTCGAAAATCTTATTAATTTTAGCTGATAGAGCTAAGAGTGTATTTTTTGTTCACAGGAAACCCGTTGTCCGCCAACGCTATTCGTTTATTTAAGCGAGAACTGTCAGAATATACACTCGTTTTCGTTTGGTACTAGTCAGTTTTTATGACTTTGTTTTGCCGGAGAGCCGCTACTGTGCTTTGGTCAGCATTAGTTGTTCAATTTGTGTTTCCAGCTGAGCTATGTTTTTATATGTTTTATTTCTATGAAATCTAGCGTTTCTTCTTTTTAAATAAGCAGTTCTTTTGACGGTTTAGAACATGGATGGGACCAAAATTTGTATAATCAAGATTTCATGGTGCAAGATGGCATGAACGTATTGGAAGAGGGTAAAGCCCTGTTGCTTGGCACATGAGAGCCATCATTGTGATTAGCAAATTGATCGTTGTTTAGATAATAAGGAAACGCCAGTAATAACTCATTGATATATTTAGGTAGTCCTTTTAGCAGAATACCTGTTCAAAATATAAAAATTTATTTTGTTATGTTTCTGCGTTAATGGCGTCGGAGATATGATAAGTTGTGGAATTATTCTTCAAAATTATTGGATACGGGGTCCGGTATATACTCCACAATGATGTTTGACTTATGTCCTTTGACGAATCAAGGGCGGACCAAGAGTTTGTATCGAAATAGAGGGCTTCTGCGGGTTGGAGTGCTGGAGCAACTATTAAGTGGCTGTTTAAAGCAGCAAGAACACGACCAAAAAACGTTGTCATAAGGAAAGCTGGACAACTGATTAGAAAGTTTGCCTATTACTGTCGGCTTGCCGGGTTACTGCCATGGAAACCTGTGAACAGCGAAGGACGATGACCGAATGTTTATGCGATTTAGATGTACTTCTGTACGATTCTGAACACAATATCATTAGAGCAGATCATGGCACTGCGATCAATCACGATGATGGGTGAATTATAATCATGGCTTAACTTTCGATGCATTTGGATATATAGTAGCTTTTTTTACAATAGGAATTCAGTTGGTCAAATTAACAGTTGTACCGTGTTCCTAAGTCATGATGATGAGTTAATCGTAATCGTGGCTCAACTTCAGTTTGTGCAATTAGCTATACACTAACTGTTTCTATGGTTACGGAAATCAGCCGGCGAATTTAACAGCGGTCCGGTGTTCCTCCCACAATTTTCGAATGCATTTTGACATCAAAAACAGTTGAGTTAGCCACAATTTTTTTGTGAAGTAAACAATTACACGAGTCTATAAACTGTTCCTCGTCGTTGATTTAGGCATTTGGAACGTAAAAACACGCTTGTGACTCTACTACTAAACACTACAATCTCTCTCGAAAAACGTTATTTTCGTTCAAGCAAACAATATAGGGGAAATAAATCGAAGAACAACATTAATCACAGAATAATTTTTGAATAAGTACCTTAGGATATAAATTTGCCTTAATGCTTTTACTCTTATGATGCTTACATATGACTAAAACATAGTTGTCCAAAGCTCATGAAATGTATTCGGGATCAAAAAAACATAATAAATTATTGTTTTATGGCTTGAAAACATGTTGCCTGTTCGTAATATCTAGATTTAAGTAGATAGAATCAATCAAACGAACCGAGAATGGTTCTATTTTCACATTTATATTTCATTTTTGAACCGCATGAATATTGTACTGTTGTAGGGTGAAAAGTCAAAATGTTAGCTTCATGATTTCTATTTTAGATTTTACATATGTCACATGTTTTAGATCAGCTATAACATAAAAGATTCATTACATTTATTTGTGTACAATGGAATGCAATTAATCACTGATTGCTAGGATAACGCCTTGTGAACAAATGCCGCTCGCTATCATGGGTTCAGCTAAGAATATACTGTAATCCTTAAAAAAGATGAAACTGGATAGTTGCAACTAATGCATTTAACTTGATTAAGTCGTTTTCAGTTAAGGTATAATCCTGCTGTTGTAAAACCCTTCGTGTTTTGGACGTGGAAGCAACATTTTTTAATTTTTATATTAATTATAAAATTAAAAAAACAGGTTTATTTTTTGTATACAAGAAGACATAAGTTAGGGACCGTTCACGCGTTCAACCATTTTGCTCAAAATTTGACCAAAATTCTTGCTCAAATGTTGAGCCCGGAGGATAGAGAGTTGAACGTCGAAATTTCTTATAAGTTCATAATTTTCCCAAAATTTTTACTAAATTAGTCCAAGTTTCCAGTTTCTGCAAAATGTTCCTCAATTTTGGCAAATTTTCGGAAAATCTCCCGTGCAAAAGACGAGGGCGGTATATGCGGAGCCTCAGGGCGGTCGGTAAATATGACTTGGGCGTCCGAGCCTTATAGTAGTCTCCCACCCGTTATGTACACCTATGTTATATCCTTCTAGCAGCAATTTTGCGACATTCCGTGCAGTGGAGACTCTTTCTTACTATGATTGCTTGTATCCCGTATATATCAGGCGCTGTAAATCCAAACATTATATTTTCTGGTTATTCAATATTTCGTAAAATACCACAGTATTTCAAAAATTGTACAAATAATTTAACCAAGATACGTACTCCGTTCAAAGCCTTATTTAGGTCCCAGGTTAATGTATAAAATAGGTGACTTTTAAGGAGCACAAAATCTACAAAACAATGATCTGCTTTCAAATTGAGTTGCTATAGAATTTTAACAGTGTATGCTAAATTTTAAGTATTTACGTACACAATCTAGTTTTTAACCTAATTAAAAACACTTATGAACACTCATACTCGATAAATAGACATCCACTGTGTGTCTATTTAGCTATATTTTCATACACATATTTCAACAGTTCGGTCTCGTTCTCGTTGAATCTGTAACGTTCATATACTCCACACATTTTCGGACCCAGCCAGTGGCGCAGATTTTGTTTAAAATCTGGAGGGGGTGGTTGATAAGTTTTCGGAAAAAATCAGAACGTTATTGGTATTCAGCTTATCGGAGGCTACATTGGTAATAGGCCTATAGCCAAGCAGGGGCCTTGGGTAGGGGCGGGCGGTGCCCCCGCGTGTGACTATCCGTACCCTACTGTGAGGGATGGCAGAGAATGAATAGTATCGGCGATCGAGATGTAAAACTTATAAACCTCGGTCAACTCTTCTAAAATATCCAAAGGTATATATGTCGATATACATACGTATTTCTATTAGATGGGTTTATTAAGCTAGTTTATTTCTAGGAACACGTGCGTGCGCTTTGTGACATTCCGCATTTCGTTAAATACTAAGCAGTCTATAAGTGCCGGATCGAACCTAAAGTTTTCTAAAAGTGGGTGGGGGTGCCATAACGGGCCAACCCTGTTGTTAAAATTGTGGAGGTGTTAAACCCTTCCCCCAACCCCGTCCCTAAATCTACGCCCATGGACCCAAATGTCGTTTTAACACACTAGTAAGACCTAATTTATTAAATAAGGCCCCTCTAAATTATATTATCTATCATTTGGTCATCGTTGAAATTTGTTGTTTCCTCTACATTATTTTCATAAAGTTTTCTTTAGTTGGTGTGTCCATACCTCGGGCATTGAAAATTGTGGTACAATATATACCACAAATATAGGAAACCCAATATCTGGACTCATGCGCCCGGAAAATATATTCAACGCTTACCGAAACCAACCTAAAATGAGTTTTGTGAATTTGTTTTCGGAGGACTACTTTGTTCAGCGCCAACGGTTTACAACATTTGAGTTCGACAAATAATAATAATTGTTGTTGTTGTTGTTATTATTATTATTGAAGGTTGTCATTGTCAGGTGGTCCAATTTTGTATTTCAGCATGTATATGTGTGGACTGTGAAAGCCGATGAATGGTACCGCTGTGGCATTTTGACGTAGCAATTAATTTATAGATAATAATTTTGAAGCCACCATGCACAGTTTGGGGCATCTGAAAATATCGATTGAAACAGAAGATCGCTTTTCCACTTATCACTGCGCTACTCAGGCTATATAAAGCAACAACTGTGAATTTGTTGGAAGAATTTTAGCGCTGTTTAACTACGAGCAGGGACGGTACTGAAAGAAGAGTGGGACCGCTACCAGAAGATTGGGGGTGGCCACCTTGCAGCGGGTTGTTATTTTAGGAAAGTGCCCCCACCACCCCCATCCCTCCCGTGCGTGCTGCACCTGTGACTACAAGTTCCCAGTTTACTATGTTTGTATTTGAGTCTCCAACAGAGTGCACTCTAAAAAGTTATGCTGCTATGATAATCAAAATTTACTTATTTAGGGTTTCATCATGCATAATTGGTTTAATTGGTTTATTTACGGCGGTGGGGCGGGGTGGTTTTGCATTCTCTAATTACTCTAAGCTTTCTATCATTATCGCTTAATATATTCTTTTATTTCTGTCAAACTTATATGACTCGTCAGGGTGTGGCTTCGGTTGGGCCCACTTCAGCTTAAAGAAACTCTATGCGGTGTTTGATGACACTGTAGCTACTTTTAAACTATGGGCCGGGAAATTGAAATAATACTCTAGACTTTTTTAAAATTGGCTGAACATTTTTATTTACAGTGTAGAAAATGTCTTTGGCTGCGCAATATTCCAATTCGTTAAACTTGTGCTGCAATCGATAGAATTTGGATACTGTCTCGTAACGGGCGGTACTGTATATGATCAGTTAAAAGGAGAGATAAGCGCTTGTAGGTGAGAGTCAGAATCACCTAAATTTTAGTCAATTTTACATTGTTCATTGGATGTAGAACAGAGTTTAGCTACATAAGCATTCACTTTTGTTCATATAAAATCAGTAAGATCGTAAACTAAATAGCCATTCTATAAATAGTTCATTTTGATAATAATATAAAATTCAAGATTCTAAGTACCACCGATATTCGAAAGTATTACATTACGTAAATAGGACAAAAATATATTTTGCAAAAATAGAGGCTAAGCGCGAAATCTAACTTAACTTGGTACTAGCAAGAAACAAAAAGAAACAACGTTTATTACAAGAGTGGTCGACAAGCTATATTTCGATTTTAGAGTTAACTTCTCCGCAATTTTTATTGAAGTTGACAAAATTCTTGAATATTTTATTATTTATTGCTAAAATAGGAACACGTCTGGGACAACTCAGTTTCCCAAACTTGTGCCACATCGATTGTGGCATAAAACGTTTTCTCGTAAATTATTAAATATGGTACTGTGTGACAAGGCCGCGGCAACGATGTCTGAGGACCCCAAATGTAGACAACAGTGTCCGAGGCACACAATTGAATAGCGTAGTAGATCTGTAATTACAGCTATTTCTTATTTACATCAGACATAAGGTCCTTTGAGGTCCTACCTAGGGTGTAGATTCGTGGTTGCCAATAGAATAGTATAGTAAATCTGTAATTACAGCTATTCCTTTGTTACATCAGACATGAGGTCCTTTGGGATCCTACCTAGTGTGTGGATTGCTGGTTGCCAATAGAATAGCGTAGTAAATCTGTAATTACAGCTATTCCTTTGTTACATCAGGCATGAGGTCGTTTGAGGTCCTACCAAAGGGTGTAGATGTGTGGTTTCCAAAAGAATAGTATAGTAAATCTGTAATTACAGCTATTCCTTTGCTACATCAGACATGAGGTCCTTTGGGGTGCTACCTAGTGTTTGGATTGCTGGTTGCCAATAGAATAGTGTAGTAAATCTGTAATTACAGCTATTCCTTTGTTACATCAGACACGAGGTCCTTTGAGGTCCTACCTAGGGTGTAGATTCGTGGTTGCCAATAGAAAAGTATAGCAAATCTGTAATTACAGCTACTCCTTTGCTACATCAGATATGAGGTCCTTTGAGGTCCTACCTAGGGTGCAGATTCGTGGTTGCCAATAGAATAGTATAGTAAATCTTTAATTACAGCTATTCCTTTGTTACATCAGACATGAGGTCCTTTGAGGTCCTACCTAGTGTGTGGATTCCTGGTTGCCAATAGAATAGTGTAGTAAATCTGTAATTACAGCTATTCCTTTGTTACATCAGACATGAGGATCCTTTGAGGTCCTACCTAGGGTGTAGGTTCGTGGTTGCCAATAGAATAGTATAGTAAATCTGTAATTACAGCTATTCCTTTGTTACATCAGACATGAGGTCCTTTGGGGTCCTATCTAGTGTGTGGATTGCTGGTTGCCAATAGAATAGTGTAGTAAATCTGTAATTACAGCTATTCCTTTGTTACATCAGACATGAGGTCGTTTGAGGTCCTACCTAGGGTGTAGATTCGTGGTTGCCAATAGAATAGTATAGCAAATCTGTAATTACAGCTACTCCTTTGCTACATCAGATATTAGGTCCTTTGAGGTCCTACCTAGGGTGCAGATTCGTGGTTGCCAACAGAATAGTATAGTAAATCTGTAATTACAGCTATTCCTTTGTTACATCCGACATGAGGTCCTTTGGGGTCCTACCTAGTGTGTGGATTACTGGTTGCCAATAGAATAGTGTAGTAAATCTGTAATTACAGCTATTCCTTTGTTACATCAGACATGAGGTCCTTTGAGGTCCTACCTAGGGTATAGGTTCGTGGTTGCCAATAGAATAGTATAGTAAATCTGTAATTACAGTTATTCCTTTGTTACATCAGGCTTGAGGTCCTTTGACGTCCTACCTAGCGCGTAGATTCGTGGTTGCCAATAGAATAGTATAGTAAATGTGTAATTACAGCTACTCCTTTGCTACATCAGATATGAGGTCCTTTGAGGTCCTACCTAGGGTGTAGATTCGTGGTTGCCAATAGAATAGTATAGTAAATCTGTAATTACAGCTATTCCTTTGTTACATCAGACATGAGGTCCTTTGAGGTCCTACCTAGTGTGTGGATTGCTGGTTGCCAATAGAATAGTGTAGTAAATCTGTAATTACAGCTATTCCTTTGTTACATCAGACATGAGGTCGTTTGAGGTCCTACCTAGGGTGTAGATTCGTGGTTGCCAATAGAATAGTATAGCAAATCTGTAATTACAGCTACTCCTTTGCTACATCAGATATGAGGTCCTTTGAGGTCCTACCTAGGGTGTAGATTCGTGGTTGCCAATAGAATAGTATAGTAAATCTGTAATTACAGCTATTCCTTTGTTACATCCGACATGAGGTCCTTTGGGGTCCTACCTTGTGTGGATTACTGGTTGCCAATAGAATAGTGTAGTAAATCTGTAATTACAGCTATTCCTTTGTTACATCATACATGAGGTCCTTTGAGGTCCTACCTAGGGTATAGGTTCGTGGTTGCCAATAGAATAGTATAGTAAATCTGTAATTACAGTTATTCCTTTGTTACATCAGACTTGAGGTCCTTTGACGTCCTACCTAGGGTGTACATTCGTGGTTGCCAATAGAAAAGTATAGCAAATCTGTAATTACAGCTACTCCTTTGCTACATCAGATATGAGGTCCTTTGGGGTCCTACCTAGTGCGTGGATTGCTGGTTGCCAATAGAATAGTGTAGTAAATCTGTAATTACAGTTATTCCTTTGTTACATCAGACTTGAGGTCCTTTGACGTCCTACCTAGCGCGTAGACTCGTGGTTGCCAATAGAATAGTATAGTAAATCTGTAATTACAGCTATTCCTTTGTTACATCAGACATGAGGTCCTTTGGGGTCCTACCTAGGGTGTAGATTCGTGGTTGCCAATAGAATAGTGTAGTAAATCTGTAATTACAGCTATTCCTTTGCTACATCAGATATGAGGTCCTTTGGGGTCCTACCTAGGGTGTAGATTCGTGGTTGCCAATAGAATAGTGTAGTAAATCTGTAATTACAGTTATTCCTTTGTTACATCCGACATGAGGTCCTTTGGGGTCCTACCTAGTGTGTGGATTACTGGTTGCCAATAGAATAGTGTAGTAAATCTGTAATTACAGCTATTCCTTTGTTACATCAGACATGAGGTCCTTTGGGGTCCTACCTAGGGTGTAGATTCGTGGTTGCCAATAGAATAGTGTAGTAAATCTGTAATTACAGTTATTCCTTTGTTACATCCGACATGAGGTCCTTTGGGGTCCTACCTAGTGTGTGGATTACTGGTTGCCAATAGAATAGTGTAGTAAATCTGTAATTACAGCTATTCCTTTGTTACATCAGACTTGAGGTCCTTTGACGTCCTACCTAGCGCGTAGATTCGTGGTTGCCAATAGAATAGTATAGTAAATCTGTAATTACAGCTATTCCTTTGTTACATCAGACATGAGGTCCTTTGGGGTCCTACCTAGTGTGTGGATTACTGGTTGCCAATAGAATAGTACAGTAAATCTGTAATTACAGCTATTCCTTTGTTACATCCGACATGAGGTCCTTTGGGGTCCTACCTAGTGTGTGGATTACTGGTTGCCAATAGAATAGTGTAGTAAATCTGTAATTACAGCTATTCCTTTGTTACATCAGACATGAGGTCCTTTGGGGTCCTACCTAGGGTATAGGTTCGTGGTTGCCAATAGAATAGTATAGTAAATCTGTAATTACAGTTATTCCTTTGTTACATCAGACTTGAGGTCCTTTGACATCCTACCTAGGGTGTACATTCGTGGTTGCCAATAGAAAAGTATAGCAAATCTGTAATTACAGCTACTCCTTTGCTACATCAGATATGAGGTCCTTTGGGGTCCTACCTAGTGCGTGGATTGCTGGTTGCCAATAGAATAGTGTAGTAAATCTGTAATTACAGTTATTCCTTTGTTACATCAGACTTGAGGTCCTTTGACGTCCTACCTAGCGCGTAGATTCGTGGTTGCCAATAGAATAGTATAGTAAATCTGTAATTACAGTTATTCCTTTGTTACATCAGACTTGAGGTCCTTTGACGTCCTACCTAGCGCGTAGATTCGTGGTTGCCAATAGAATAGTATAGTAAATCTGTAATTACAGCTATTCCTTTGTTACATCAGACATGAGGTCCTTTGGGGTCCTACCTAGGGTGTAGATTCGTGGTTGCCAATAGAATAGTGTAGTAAATCTGTAATTACAGTTATTCCTTTGTTACATCAGACTTGAGGTCCTTTGATGTCCTACCTAGCGCGTAGATTCGTGGTTGCCAATAGAATAGTATACTAAATTTGTAATTACAGCTATTCCTTTGTTACATCAGACATGAGGTCCTTTGGGGTCCTACCTAGTGTGTGGATTGCTGGTTGCCAATAGAATAGTGTAGTAAATCTGTAATTACAGCTATTCCTTTGTTACATCAGACATGAGGTTCTTTGAGGTCCTACCTAGGGTGTAGGTTCGTGGTTGCCAATAGAATAGTATAGTAAATCTGTAATTACAGTTATTCCTTTGTTACATCAGACTTGAGGTCCTTTGACGTCCTACCTAGCGCGTAGATTCGTGGTTGCCAATAGAATAGTATAGTAAATGTGTAATTACAGCTATTCCTTTGTTACATCAGACATGAGGTCCTTTGGTGTCCTACCTAGGGTGTAGATTCGTGGTTGCCAATAGAATAGTGTAGTAAATCTGTAATTACAGCTATTCCTTTGTTACATCAGACACGAAGTCCTTTGAGGTCCTACCTAGGGTGTACATTCGTGGTTGCCAATAGAAAAGTATAGCAAACCTGTAATTACAGCTACTCCTTTGCTACATCAGATATGAGGTCCTTTGAGGTCCTACCTAGGGTGTAGATTCGTGGTTGCCAATAGAATAGTATAGTAAATCTGTAATTACAGCTATTCCGTTGTTACATCAGACATGAGGTCCTTTGAGGTCCTACCTAGTGTATGGATTCCTGGTTGCCAATAGAATAGTGTAGTAAATCTGTAATTACAGCTATTCCTTTGTTACATCAGACATGAGGTCCTTTGAGGTCCTACCTAGGGTGTAGGTTCGTGGTTGCCAATAGAATAGTATAGTAAATCTGTAATTACAGTTATTCCTTTGTTACATCAGACTTGAGGTCCTTTGACGTCCTACCTAGTGTGTGGATTACTGGTTGCCAATAGAATAGTGTAGTAAATCTGTAATTACAGCTATTCCTTTGTTATATCAGACATGAGGTCCTTTGAGGTCCTACCTAGGGTGTAGGTTCGTGGTTGCCAATAGAATAGTATAGTAAATCTGTAATTACAGTTATTCCTTTGTTACATCAGACTTGAGGTCCTTTGACGTCCTACCTAGCGCGTAGATTCGTGGTTGCCAATAGAATAGTATAGTAAATCTGTAATTACAGCTATTCCTTTGTTACATCAGACTTGAGGTCCTTTGACGTCCTACCTAGCGCGTAGATTCGTGGTTGCCAATAGAATAGTATAGTAAATCTGTAATTACAGCTATTCCTTTGTTACATCACACATGAGGTCCTACCTAGGCGTGGTTTCCACGGGACTGCTATGCGCTTAATATGGCACTCACATATATTGAGCCTATTAGCCATCGATGACAAGCATAGCATATCTTTTCCGAGCAATGCTACAATCAGACTACATTGCAAACCGTCGGTATTCGAATAGCATCAGTCTGACTGATTAGAGACTATGGAAATTGGACCCGTCCCATGTATTTGCCGGGTCATATACTCTTTTGTTTCGTTATATATATCTATATGTATATACAAAAATATATTCACACTTTTAATCAATTATTTATCTGTTGGGTATACGTCTTTTAGGTATACAATATACAACAATGTGACATTAATAACGATTGTTGTCAACACGATTAATAAAGCTACTTATTTTTTTGCGTCAAGCGATAATTGAACCGAATGTTTATGCCAATTACAGCAGATTTAGTTTGATTGAACGAACAAATTTCTTAGTTTATCTGACTGCGAGGAGGATTTGGATTTATCATTTATTTCACCACAAGATATTAACTAACTGCACTCAAAACGTAGCAATATTATTAAGTATTGATGTGTTTTATTGATAACTTGAATTTAGGGCATAAACATGGACATATAATATAAACATAAACATGACTAAGCAAAACGATTGGTATAAAGTAAAACCAAATATTCGCCGACCCATATTAATTACAATATAACCATAGTGGGTTTCATGCCTAAGTATTGTTAGGACGTTATCACAATGCGTCATAGAGCTCTCACAATCTCACCGAAACCGAATCGTACTGTAATATAGAATGCAAAAATACATATTGCACGCGTACACTGTAAGTATAGTTATGTCGTATAAGATCGCGTTGGACGCACTTTGACCAAGAATTGCATCAAACGGACTCATTGTGGATGAGGTCTTAAGATTTGCTACTCCGTCCTTGTGTCGTGGGGCAATTTTATAGAAACATCGGATCAGGTTCAGCACTGGGAAGCGGCTAGATAATGAAAAATTGATATATCTTAACGGACGTTGTGAAATGAGAGTAAATGTTGAAGGACTTCGGAATTTTACGTTTGTGAATTTCTATATATTTCACCTGTTCTCACTACTTGGTCAAAACTGCTCAGAAATCTTTAATAAAATCCTGCGCGTGTTACAATTTCTGGCCTGGCCTACGCCTTTCACAAACAGAACAAACCGTTTGCTTCAATTTGCCAAAAAGGCAACTTGTTTAAGAACAGATAATTTACAAAACATGTTACAATTGAAATCCTCAAATAGAAAATTTGGTCGTGTTGTAGAAATAGAGAAGTTGTATCCTTTTCTTTAAACCTAGCTCGAAATTCGCAAATTTAGGGATATATACAGACAGTAACAATCTTGGCTTTATTCGAATGCGATTCGAACGGTACATAAAATTGTTGATATCGACAAATTTTTTAAAAAATGGTACCGAGGGGACCATTGGTAACAAAAACCCAATTTTTGTCATAATAGACCAATTAGATATTTTCTAAGCAGGCTCAATCAGCTGAGTCAAATGATGTTGAAATTATTTCTATATTTGCAAATTGACCAATCTTGGGGTGCGGCTAAAGCAAATGTCGTAAATTTTCACTATTGAACACAATGTGCCAAACCTTAGTCATAAATGGAGGTAAAGACCATTACTGATGCTACCTAATTGTTACTGTTACGGCCCCGGCACACTTCAGTCCGCGTGTGCCACTGCACTATATGTTCTGTGGCACACTTTCTTGCTTATCTGTATTAAAAACTACATTAAAAATCCATTTTAGAATCTCAGTTAATACATACCAAGTGTTTTAAAAGTTTTTTAATAAAACGGACTTAGTTCGTTCTATTTTTTAGGTGTTTAAATGTTAGCTGAACGTTTTAACATACTAAGTATAGTCCTGTTATAATTAAAATCATAGATATACTATTAATTGTCAATGTAGCATTATTGTAGCTTGGACAGGTGAGATATATAATAAATGATTTATTTGTTAATCAGAATATTTCAAATAAAATAAAATTTCAATAATGTAAAATATTCTTTGTAGCTTGGAATGATCAAAATATCGTGTCGATCAAAATGGTTGTGTTGATTACCTTTTTAATCATACAGGGTGGGGCTTCCCCGCCTGAGGCCTCGGAACCATCCCTCCCTCCCACCCGAGGACCTGGTCTATCCTCCTGGAACCTCCCAAACTACCCCAGAGGCTCCGCCCCCCCCCCACCCGCCCATGGCAAAATTTTCGCAAGAAACTGGCAAAACTTGGGCGAAAATTGCCAAAATTAATTGGCATAAAAGTGGTTAAATTGGTTGTCTTCAGGGAGGTGGGGACAACCCCGTGAGATGACCTACTTCCGCCACCCTGGCTATCCTCGTCCAACACATCGGAGCGTCAGCATATATGCTCTTTGATACTGGTCGTGTTATATAATTATATTTTATGCTAATATACAAAAACATAGGACAAGAGATGTAAATGTCCTTAGTACAAAAAGAAATAAAACATGTTCTGTCTGAAAGCATGGGGACTTATTAAATATTTATGTTTGTGCGAACTATGAACATAGAAGAAGTGTGCCACAGCGTACAAAAACAGGACAGACGATCATATGGAGCAATTTTTAGACCAAGCAACGTACAACCAAAGTGTAAGCAAATTTAATTGTATCCGTTGAGCACGGTCTTGGTGACTACGCAAAGCTTGTTTTTTCAAGGAATTCAGAAGGAAATTTTATTAATTTTCAAGTTCTCCACACGCACTCTCGGTCACTCACTCATCCCGTAGCCGTTTCGACCGTAGCGCTACCAGATTGAGCATTACACGTAAGCCTCCACCCTGTTCGATGTTTTACCCCCATAAGCAGTATGATGACGTTTTTGCCTGTCCATTGATTGACGCAAGACAACCAACTCTTTCTCTGTGTTCCTCGTATTCGTACGTCATCTACAGTTCCTTGAAGTATTGTGTCGAATGATATGACTGAACCATAGTAACTTATGGCACTTAGCTTTTACCAACAAAACTCTACCGCCGAGATTCGCTATTTTTTAACGAATTCGTTGGCCTTTCTTTGAAGATACGAGATAGTCTTCGCACTAGAGACAAGAAAATTTTTTACAAGGAGCACCAGTTGAACATTAAAAGGCGAAGCTAAGGTAGGGTGGCGGCCCCGGTCAGTGCCTTGGGTGCGCTCTAGATTCGAGATCGGTTGTTTCCTCTTTCGAACTTTTTAACTTTTGAGATACATTTGTTTTAAAAATATAATCTTTATGCTAATGCGATATGATATTACATCCTTTTGAACTGTGATTGAGTGCTAATGCTAAAAGCAACATTATACTGCTGAACGACCGTTCTGGCAAACCTTAACATTCAGTAATTATCAGAAACACATCTCTCGAATCCTGTAATGTTTTCCACTGTTGTTTTCATTTTTTATTGCAGGTGTCAAAATCAATATCATGGGATTGTAATATGGCGTCGTTGGCACAGCAGCCGATACCTAAAGATAACGACCGTTTGTCACAGTTGAGGTATGCTTAGATTATAAACTTTATCGTTTGATCGACCAGAATAACCTTGACTGTGGGTATATGCCTGGGATTGTAATATGGCGTCGTTGGCACAGCAGCCGATACCTAAAGATAACGACCGTTTGTCACAGTTGACGTATGCTTAGATTATAAACTTTATCGTTTGATCGACCAGAATAACCTTGACTGTGGGTATATGCCTGGGATTGTAATATGGCGTCGTTAGCACAGTAGCCGATACCTAAAGATAACGACCGTTTGTCACAGTTGAGGTATGCTTAGATTATAAACTTTATCGTTTGATCGACCAGAATAACCTTGACTGTGGGTATATGCCTGGGATTGTAATATGGCGTCGTTGGCACAGCAGCCGATACCTAAAGATAACGACCGTTTGTCACAGTTGAGGTATGCTTAGATTATAAACTTTATCGTTTGATCGACCAGAATAACCTTGACTGTGGGTATATGCCTGGGATTGTAATATGGCGTCGTTAGCACAGTAGCCGATACCTAAAGATAACGACCGTTTGTCACAGTTGAGGTATGATTAGATTATAAACTTTATCGTTTGATCGACCAGAATAACCTTGACTGTGGGCATATGCCTGGGATTGTAATATGGCGTCGTTGGCACAGCAGCCGATACCTAAAGATAACGACCGTTTGTCACAGTTGAGGTATGTTTAGATTATAAACTTTATCGTTTGATCGACCAGAATAACCTTGATGGTGTGCCTTTCTTTAGTTGATATAGTAATTTTAAATTTTAAAGTAATTTTAAAATTTTAAATTTTTATATTTTTTCCGGAAAAATCCCTAGTGTTATATTTTTAAAATTTAAATGCGGTATTTGTAAGTAAACAATGTTTTTATCACGCTGTGCAGTTCCCGTCACTCCAGTTAAGCAGCATGTCATTTATTTGTCTGTGTAGGATACAAACAGTTTTTATAAACTGGGCCAAAGTAACTTTTACGGGCGGAATTAGATCGCACGATAAGCCGTTCTCGATATACTAAAAATGTTAACCTTCGCATAAACTAGGTCTCTGTATGAGCCATGTACTAAGCGTAAGCCTAATTTGGGCGGCTGCCACCCCAGAACTCCCCGCTCAACATGTTCTGTTTTATAACGGCCCAGGTAGCTATGAGGGGCAATGCGTTATATCGCTAGACAAAAGCCAGCTTAGAGCGGCGGTTCGGGGGAGGGGGGTACGCGGCAGCCCCACGACTTAGGCATAGCTCTTATAGAAGGGCCTAAGCTTAGTTCCAGGCTATGGCTTAAGTTTGGCACATCCAGATCGGCATACTGTGCATTACACTTTGGCCCGTCAAGTTTACCTTTTTCCTTTCTAACGATATAACGTCCGGCTTCTAAAGTTGACATGGGCCTTAATCTATATCAGTCTACCTTATATATTATTTACAAATACTTATGCACCAGCACACCGTTAACACTGCAAACTGCTGCAACGCTTTTCAAAGAAAAACCAATCTTTACTCACGGTACGATATCACGAAGCAAACCTGACTTCCGATAATAAAGCTTGTTCCATTCTGTGTGTATATATATAAAATATGACTAATTTAATCTAATATATACACTAAGCCTATATCTATTGTATTGCATTTTATCTATTGTATATATATTTTTCACTTTCAGACTTGTCAGACGTCGTAAAGAGGATTTTGAAACTGGAAATGTTGACCAAGTCGGCGCGTTGAAACTTTACCATGCACAAGCTTACAAGCGTGAATTGGAAAAAATCGTTTCCTCAAATACCGGTCAAGTCTTGGCAAAAGCAGCTTGTTTTGAGGCTGGGTCAGGATCGTCACGACGGTTAGTTGGTGTTTGTCTACACACACTGGAGTATCAATGACGTTATAACGCCTCACTATGCTAGCGAACTAAGATAACCTTGTGTGGCCAAAGTGTAATGCATGCCATCCATTCTAAGTTTAGGTTCTTATATGAGACACACACTATACCTATGCCTAAGGTCGGCGCCGCAGCCTAGCTGTTCTTTATCTAACACTAGTGAAGCTCGCTTGCGAGCCAGAATTCGAGTGGTGAGAACAATCCCCCGAAGCAGAAGTGTGAAAAATATTTGCCACACAATATTTTTGACACTCGCAATGAGCTTGTCGTCCCAGATAACCCCATATCCGACACTAAAACCAACAATAAGCACACATTCAGGTGCTTTTCCCACGACTTCTCACCAAAAATTTCGAAAACGTCATGGTTTATGCCAAGTATGAACCAGAAGTGTAAAAAATATTTGCCCAACAATATTTTTAACACTTGCAATGAGTTTATCTGCCCAGAAAACCCCATATAACACACTAAAAGCAACAAAAAACGCACATTTATGTGCATTTCCAACGACTTTTCACCAAATATGAAATTTGGCGCCAACTATAAGCTTATAGACTCCAGATTGGGAAGTAGCTGAAAAACTTGTTACATATCATTGGAAAGCCCTGGTAAAGCTACATGGAATAGGCATATTAGTTTGCGTGTACCTCGTTTACTTATTGAGAAAGGTCGCAAAAACTGGAGGGGGTGCCCGAAAAATAGGCCAAAATGACGTCATTTTGCCCCATAACTTTTCCCACGGGAAAAAATTCAAAAATCGGGCTCTGTCACCACACCTAAATCCACATTGCGGTTCGAATGAGCTATCTTGCATCAAAATCTGCCCAACCGTTATCGAGATCCAGGTGCGACAGACACACACAGACAGGACCTCCTCAACCTCCCTCCAGAGCCAAACTTGAAAATTCTCGTTCCACTCGCTCACTTTTCGCTCACCCATTCCACTCGAATTCAAATATATCGTATTGCCCTCAGGGTTACCTGGGCCGAACATAGCGTAGCTGCAACGCCGGTTGATTGAAGCCTGTGGTGTAATTGTTGCGAACTATTCCCACTAGCTACCGGGGATCGAATGCCGGCTATGCCGTTATAGAGGTTAATTGTGGATTTTTTTCAACGCTACTATGGCTACTAGACTGCAATAGCTATGTGTCGATAACAAGACTGAAAAATTTTATATCAATCGCTATGTTTATAAGCTCTACAATAAGGGATGGATGTCGTCTTTATTGACAGATCTGCATTATTCCTAATTAATGACGAGCCTTCCATTCATTGCACAATAATTTAGAAATCTCAATTATTGAATTAAACAAGCAAAAATAAGGGACAACACATAATGTCACATTATATAGTTGTAGTTGTGCATTTTGAGACTTTTAGATGTACTTTAGGCCGGTTGTGACGCCGATAATTTAAATATGGCATTGTTAAAATTGGTATTTTCATTCTTTTTGGCTGGTGGGATACGTAATGTTTTATATAGGTAGGGGTAAGTTTTCCGGTACTTTTTCTCTATTGTATTTTTTTGAACATGTTCGTGGTAATTAACAATTTCATCAACTGAGACACTTTTGAGTTAATATTGGGAGATCCATTGTGAAAACAACATATGTATCGGCAAAATGAATTTATCTCTACATGTGAAAATGTAGCAGGGCACTCTAGTAATGAGTTAGTCTGACGGTTTTTTATAAAATTACAGACAGCTTCTGAACGCGAAGTGCAGCTGAATAGCATGGATATATTCTTTTATTTTAATTGAGGCATCTGTACGCGACGTTTTATTTAGTTGTAGTAGAATAATTGTATAAAATATTATTTGGCAACGTTGGTAAAATTTTGACTTTTTAATTTTTTGTAAATAAAACTGAGACCGTGTCTGGTCAACTTTTTAGATTCGAGCAGATCTGCCTATAAGAGGGCAGCCATGGGACGGGCACTGGCCCCGAATACGCTTGTGTGCGCTAATTGCGTCTAAGCTGTGCCCCGCTTATCAAATCCGCTGATTCCCGTGAAGAAATTTTCGCCTACGACCATGAGTTAGTCGACAATACGTAGATCCGACCGGACACGACGCAACGGCATTATTAGAGATTACACAACTCGCATGTACCTTACAAAATATTCGGAAAGATAACATATCTATAAGAATACATTATAAAAACTTTAAAACGTAAAAAATAACCACCTCGGTAACACCAATTCGAACTATCAATCACAGCACAGTGGATCAATAATTACGTCAGAATTCGAAAAATTTTGGAGAACTTGACATTCAACAACGTCAAATGGATCCATATGACCGCGCCGCGTTTAACCCGGTACCCAAGTTGGCTCTATGGATGCACCAAAACGGATCGATGCGATAAAGGTTGGACCCAACAAAAGTGCGTTTGTTTTTAACAGACGCACTATTTTTTGTACTTTTTGTTCGCTTTTTTATTCACAAAATATAAACTGAAATTGTTTATCAGGAAGTGTCGCGATATGGCCAACACTTAATGGCTGGGATCGTAATGATAGACTAAAGCAGGATGTGAAACCTATTGAGCTGCAACACCAATGACTGAAAAAATGATCTACTACTAATACTACTGCAACTAATATAGTATTTTAGGGATTCTTTCTCAAGCGTCAGCACTGATCCGGAGCATCATGGCATCCAAGCCGTACAGGCGGTCCCTGGGCATCACCTCCTAAATGATTCTAAAGAAATGATATTCGAACCCGATCCACGAACATCGACACCGTATAAGCCAATTTTCCGACATACCGCTCAGATAATACCGGCGCCCATATCAGGTTCCTACTATGACGCGAAACGTAAGTTGATGGGGAGTGCAAAGTGTTTGATTGTATCTTGTTTAGATGTATGTGTAGTGAGTGGTTAAGTGTCAATAGATTTCAATTATATTTATATAAAATTACAACTTATTACAGAATTATAATTCATCGTTATTAATAAGACAATCTATAGCCATCGTAGCATGATTCCGTAGCGCACTGCGTAACCGCGATTGTATTCTTATCAGATTTTTAGAAATTGGCAGAAATAGCAAACACGCAATATCATATGACTTAACCATTATCACGTTATCAGCTTTTAAGAAATTATTTATCTTATCTTAAAATGGATTGATTTCAAGCTCATCTATAAGTCTCACACTGCAACTATATCGTTAGAGTAATAACTGATTATCAATTATCACATTACACATAGTTCGTAGGTGTCCATAGCGAGATAAGGGGTCACCGCCTCCCCGATATTCGAACCTCCTCTCTTAAGCTATATCCCTCGTCCGAGCGCAACAAAGGAGCGCGGAAAATTTTGGAAAATTTTATAGAAATTGAATAAAATCTGGGTAATATTGGCGTAAACTGTCAAAAGCCTAGAAAAAATTGGAAAATTGGGAGCTTTTAAAATCGTAAATCCCCTAACCTACTCCCGGGCTTCGAATCGCCCTCGCCTGCCTAG